>MCJB01049075.1:161842-192179 GCA_002018475.1 Nicotiana obtusifolia | reverse complement strand
GGGGGGGGGAGGGGTTCCAACAACTTAAGAGAGAGAAAATTGAGGTTTTGAGCTATGACTTGGACTTGGATTTGAAAATCAAATAAATATATGGACTCGTAAGGTTATGGATAGTCAGGATCTACCCCTTGACTCGGATCTTGACATGTGGGCTGGAGTTAATTTTTATTGAATTTTTGGGAATTAATTAAATATTAAAGCTTTATTATTTGTAATTGGGTTTGTTTGACGTTGTTGATCCACGGTATATATCTTCTCTATATGTCTTCTATATATTTCAAATCTATGTAAGTTGACTTGTTATTCTTGTATATCTTTTATATATGATGAACTGTTAACTTGATTACGATGTTTGTGCATCTCTTCTCTATGTGCATCGTTGGTCTTATTTGTACCTTGTGCTTAGATTCTGGTACTGTTGCTGTGTACATATGTATTCATGAATTGTACATGTTTGATAATAAGTACCATTGACCACTCTCATCACTACCTCACCGATATTAGTCATGATACTTACAGAGTACATTGGGTCAGTTGTACTCATACTACACTCTGTACTTAATGCAGATCCGAGAGTTGGACCTAGTTGAGCATCGAGAGTTGTAGCTGTTGTTGTGGAGACTCGAGGTAGAGTTGCATCCTGATCGCAGTTCCTGGCATCTCTTTCTATCCTTCCATTATTGTTATTGTTTTAGACAATGTATTATATCAGCAGATTTGTATTCATATGTTAGAGCTCATGACTCAGTGTTACCAACTTAGTAGGATTTGTTGTATTGACTTAGTTTCTATCTATGTTCATTCGACTTTCAGGCTCATTTATTTATATATCTATTATTATTTTTTCGCTATTGTTTTATGGTTGTCTTGCCTAGCAAGTATGTTTGGCGCTATCACGATCGGTGGTGGTTTTGGGTCGTGACAGCTTGGTATCATAGCCCTAGATTGCTTAGGTCTCATGAGTCATTGAAAAGTGTAGTAGTCTTGCGGATCGGCACAGAGATGTTTGTACTTAACTTCGAGAGGCTACTGGGCTATTAGGAAAACTTCTCTTTCTTTCATTCTCTATCATGCAGATTTGTTTATTTCGAAGTTTGAATCTTTGCTATTCTATTTTCTCACGGATGGTAAGGACACGTTCTTCTGGAGCGGCGAGGCAGGCGCCTGTACCTCAGGACAGAAAAGCGAGAGGCCAGGACCGAAGCAGAGGGAGGGATGGAGCATGCGCCATAGTTAGAGGCCCTGCTATAGTAGCCATTCTGGAGCTAATAGTATCTCCCGCTGAGAGCAAATTCCTGATCATGTTGAGCTGGTAGGACAAGCTCAGGCACCTGAGGGACCTATTGCTACCCTCGGACTCTAGGAGACTTTGGCTCAAATCCTGAGCGCGTATGTGAGTTTGACTTAGGCGGGGTATGATCCTGGTTGCACCACCTACCTCACAGGCTGGGGGAGGAGCCCACACTCTCGCTACATGTACACTAGAGCAGCTTGCTCATGGTTATCAGACATCGGGGGTTCTATCGGTAAAGCCATTCATTGTAGTCCAGCTCGAGATTACGCCAGCCTGACTGCTGAGGAGAAGAAGAGGCTGGAGAGATTTCAGAGACTTCATCCTCACCACTTTAGTGGAGAGCCTACTAAGGATGCACAAGGTTTTCTTGAACAATGTTATTGGATTTTACGTAGTTCAGGTTTGGTGGACTCAAACGCGGTTGATTTCTTCACTTTTTAGCTGACAAGGCTAGCTTAGAAATGGTGGCAGACCTATGAGTTGAGTAGGCTAGCTGGCTCAGCACCACTCACGTGGTCTCAATTCTCAGTTCTCTTCTTGGAGAAGTTTATTTCATAGACTCACAGGGTTGAGCTGTGCAGTGAGTTCGAGCATCTACTCTAGGAGGGCATGACCGTGACTCGGTATGAGATGAGGTTCACCGAGCTGGCACTTCATGCTATGTTCTTGATCCCTAAGGAAAGGAAAAAGTCTAGGAGGTTTATTGAGGGCCTCAATTTTGGTATTCAGTATAGGATGGCCCAGGAGTCTAAGACTAATACTACTTTTCATCAGGTTGTGGAGATTTCCAAGCGCTTAAAGTGTATCCAAGAGCAGGAGAGAGAGGAGCGGGAAGCCAAGAGGTCTCATGGTTCAGGTGGTTTTGGTGGTGCCTCATCTGGAGGCTAAGGGCATCATAGTAGAGGCCATCTTTTCTGGCCTTTTCAGTTAGCCCATAAGGTTTATCGTGGTTCTTCAGTCAGCCATTGTTCTCATAAAGTGCTCACCTAGGCCAGTCATCTTTCAACACACTACCAGAACATAGTTCACATTGTTCTCCATCTGTTCAAGGTTCTTGGGGCAGATATTCAAGTTCTCAAGGGCAGTCACAGCATTAACAACCTCACCAGAGGAGGGGTTTCTTTGAGTGTGGTGAAATTAGTAATATTAAGAGGGATAGTCCTATGCTTCTGAGCAATGTACTATGCCAGGACACCCAATCCATGATTCTAGCACCAGTAGCTATACTACCCGCACAACCATCTATTGGTGGAGCCCAGTCTATCCAAGGCCATCCTAGAGAGGGAGGTCAGTCAGGTGGAGGGCTGGCCCATTGTTATGCATTTTCGTGGAGGCCAAAAGTAGTGCTTCAGATGCGGATCACATGTATTTTTTCAGTGTGCCACAAGGATGCTTTATTATTATTTGACCCTGGTTCAGTTTATTCTTATGTGTCATCTTATTATGCTTCTTGTTTGGATATGCCACGTGATTCTCTGATATTCCTATTTATGTGTCCACACTGAACGTTGATTCTATTATTGTTGATTGAGTCTATCGATATTGTGTGGTAACTATTTGTGGTTACTAGATGAGGTCGGACCTATTATTATTAGTTATGGTGGATTTTAAGATGATCTTGGGGTGTGGATTGGTTATTTTCGTATCATGATTTTCTTGATTGTCATTCTAAGACCGTTACATTATTCATGCTAGGCATACCGAGGTTGGATTGGAGAGGTACACTAGGTAGTTCCACTTGTAGAATGATTTCCCTCCTGAAGGCTCAACAGATGGTTATGAAGGGATGTTTGGTGTATATAGACTTTGTTAGAGATGTTAGTGCTGATACTCCCACTATTGATCAGTGCCGGCAGGAGGGAGTTTCCAGATGTGTTCCCTACAGACCTACCAAGCATGCCACCCGATAGAGATATTAATATTAGTATTGATCTGGTGCCGGACATTCCGCCCATATATGTTCCACCATATCACATGACTCTAGCTGAGTTGATGGAGTTGAAGGAGCAGTTGCAGGAGTTGTTAAATAAAGGGTTCATTAGGCTGAGTGTTTCTCCTTAGGGTGCGCCGATGTTGTTTGTGAAGAAGAAGGATGGTTCTATGAGGACGTGCATTGATTATAGGAAACTGAACAATTTTTCCATTAAGAACAAGTATCCACTATCTCGCATTGATGATATGTTTGATCATCTTTAGGGGGCTAGGGTGTTCTCGAAGATTGACATGAGATCACTATATTATAAGTTGAAGATTAGGGCTTTAGACATTTCTAATATGGCTTTCAGAACTCTTATGGGAATTATGAGTTTTCGGTGATCTCTTTTGGTTTGACTAATGCTCTAATAGCCTTCATGCATTTGATGAACAATGTGTTCCAACATTATTTGACTTCTTTTGTTATTTTGTTCATTTATGATTTCTTGATATATTCCTGTAGTAGGGAAGATTCGAGAAGCATTGGAGGATGGTGATATTTGGCTTGAAGTATGTATATTTATATGCATAGTGCCTCGCATTTTAATCATGTTTCGTAGATTTAGTTAGTGTAATATAATAATTTATGCTAATTAGTGGTATTTTTATGTGTAGGAGTCATTCGAAGATAATGTGGGACGAAAGTGTACGAGTTGAAGCAAAAAGGGAACCAAAAAAAAAAAGGATAGTGTAGCGCTTAGGCTAGCATGGGACATTGCCTGCGGGGCAACATCCAGAAGTACAAAACTTCCCAGCACTAAGGCTAGCGCCCCACGCTACCCTGGGGGCTGGGTGACGTGAAAGTTTTCTATTTCTCTTGGGACAAGGTTATTTCAACCCAAGACGCCCCCAACTCATATAAAAGCAAGTCTAAATCTATTTTTGAAGGGGACCTGCCACTTTGCAGAAGAATTTACATTAGGGACATGTTGGAGCAAGCTTTTCACTAGTTTTTCTTCTCTTCTCTTCCTTTAATCACATAGTTCATTAGTTCTAGAGTTGTAGGTGCTACATAAATAGTGTAGTTTGATGCTTGAATTATTCTTATTATTTTATCGTATTGGTTTATTTATTCAATCTTTTGCTTAATTATCTGATTGTTTGATCACCAATTGAATACTATCTACGAATCTAGGATTGAAATTCTAGATTGCATATAAGATTGAGTAGATCAAGATCTTGAACCTGAGTATCGGGAACGGATTTGCAGTTAGGATAGGGATATACCTAACCTCTTTGCTTGGTTATTATACAAGAATTATTAATATGTTCTTTTTAATCCTAATTCCATAGGAATATAGGCATTAGGTTAGCTTGAATAGGCAAGTAGTACTTCTGGAGAATACTACGAGTAATATTAACCCTGTCAACCAATAAACTAGATAAATTAATTAGACAATTTAAGTGGAAGACTAAACGAGATTATTAGCTAACCCATAGATCTGGAATATTTTCTCCCTTTGATTTCGTTTCTAATCTTGCGACTTGTTTTCTGTAATCTCTTATCTACTACTCTAGATTAGTTTTATTTAAATAGTCATACTTTAGAAAATCGCTTGAATAGATTAATTGTCCTAGTCTAATTTAGTAAATAGTTAATCAACTTGTGGGTACGATATCTGGACTTACAATCCTATATTACTTGTCGACCACGTATATTTGCATGTGCGTTTTGGAGCAATAAGTTTTTGGCGACGTTGCTGGGGACTTAGAAATTAGATATTTTTCTAGATTATACTTTTACTTTTTGTCTATTCATGTTTTTAAATTTTAGTTAGTTTAATATTTCATTATCTTTGTTGACATGACATCTTGGAATGAGAATTTGTTGAATGTTTACTTTGGTGATCCTCGTCCATATTGTGGAGGACCACACTTGTGACAAAATTGTGAATCTTAATCTTATGAGTTGATTATTTGTAATGTGTGTGGTGGTCAAGGTGGCCATTGGGATAGTTGTCCTAATTCTTATTATCCTTCTCCGAGCTCTTTTTATGATTTTTCTAATAATATTTGTAAGTTTGATAGGAGCAATGAAGTGGAGGATGTGGAGCGCGCTTCCCGTATTATGGATATGGTAAGTTAAGTAGCTGAGCAACAAGATGAAAATCAAAAGTCTATACAGAGAATTAGTATAGCAATCACAAAAATGAAGGCCGAGGCAGAAGAATTGGTTAAAGAGAGCGAATTCCCACAAAAAGATAATTTTGAAGAAGCAGATATAGTAAGCCAATCTTGGCTAGAGGGACAAGATCAACCAATAAAATTTCATGAGTTTCTCCATAATGGTGTTTCAAATATGGCAAAACAGCTGGTAGAAGAAAGAACTGAGCTCAGACAAGAGATAGACTAATTTGGCTCAGATATCCATGACCTACAGGCTTAATTGAATATAAAGGTTGAGGCGTCTGATGCTTGCCAGCTTGTGGAGATGAAAGAGGAATTCCAACTATTCGACCAAAATATTATTAATGATGCTAAGGTTGATGAAGTGTGCAAAAGTGAGGATGTTAAAAGTAAAGCATTTCTAGAGTTGGAGCGCATCGGACCTCATTCGAACCATTTTTCAACATTGTGTTTGGTTGGTGAATTCCATCAAAGCCGATGGAGGAGTCAATGAATAAGGGAAAAAGTGCATATATTCTGAAATTTACGATGCCAAGAAGACAAAATGACTTCCCTCACTTAAAGGCCAAGAAGTACAAAATGCGACATTATTTTCTTGGTTCTTTTGTATTCGTAGCACCACCCCAGAATCATAATCGCAAGCTTGAATCAAAGTCGCGGGCACAATTCATATCCTCAAAGTGGAAGGAAAAGTGGTAAAAGTGTTGTAGTCGTGCCACAACTATTAAAAAGCGCTTGTTGGGAAGCTACCCAGTATGTAATTTGTATATTTTTGTTTTTAATTTTTTAGTGTTACGTTTTGTTTGTTTTTGTTTTGTAGATTAGGGAAAGTCTGAGTACCCGAAATTGAAGCTGAGGAGCATGATTGAGCTTAAGTGGGGTTGTCCCGACCCTTAATATTGAGGATCATGTGCTAGCTAGGCGCTAGAGGGTCCCAAGAAGTATTTCTCACTCTTGTTTTGATATTTTTCTTTGTGATCATGCATCGAGGACTATGCATAATATAAGTGTGGAGTGTGGGGGAATTACTTTCTGAGTGTAATTGTATAAAAAAAAAAGTCATATTTTTTTTTATATAACTCATAGTTAGTAGTAGTCTAGGTTAGAGTAGTTTACTCATTAAAAAGATAAACCAAAAAAAAAAATCAGAAAAAGCTCAGACTTTTTCCGACGATGGATCTTTTGGACAACTTTCTTGAGGGATTAAGGTCTGATTAAAAACACCAAAAATATTTTCTTTTGATTTTATTAGGATAGTTAGGTAGTAATTCCCTTGGATTTCTTTGGGCGCCGGTTCTTTTCTAAGGGTGTAGCCTGAACCGTGTATTTTATTTTTATCTTTTTAGGAGTAGGATAGGAAGAAAACTGAGTTGCTCTAAGATACCTGTTGACATGCTTGGTGCTGGCACATTAGGCTATGGAATGCACTATGTCTTCCTGTTATATTTTATTTGAATGGTGATGCCTAAGTAATATAAATAGCCTAATCTGTGGCGCCTGTTCTTAGTTGTTTAACTTGTATATCACCTAGTATATTATTGCTTACAATTTGTCAACTATATGTGCTTTCTTGACTTGAGATTTGAACAAAACCGTCTTGATTAAGTCATGTGCAATGTGTGTGTGAGGATATGTGGTATTTTGTGCTATCTTGTGTAGTCTAGAACTTGCCCCATGTGTTAATCGAAGCGAAATCATTAAGCTGTGCTAGTCTAGGAGATGACATAGGCATTTCTTTGCTTGATCATAGATGTGCTGGTCACTTACAAATTAAATTTTCCCATTGCTAGCCCTTTGAGCCTATAGACCTTTTTTTTGGCACCCACATTACACGCCATCTCCCTATTTTGTTCTTAACTTGAGCCAGTTGAACCTTTACCTGCGAAGGCACTTAGGCGCTAAAAGAAGAAGGTGAGAGATTGGGAAGTAACTTTTGAGTGAAACCATTGAAGGGCCCATAAGGTGCACTAAAGTTGTGAAAAATACCACTAGCCGATGAACCTTAATGTATGGAATGTGTGTTAAAAAAAGAAAAAAAAGAGATTAAAAAAGAAAATTGCAAGGAAAAAAAATACAAATAATTTAGAAAAAAAAGAAGCACACACACCTCCTAATCTTACTAATTTCGTGCTAGTGGGATGTAGAAATGCTTAATTGAAGAAAAGGGGGGCCTATGTTGTGTAGGATTTGTGATGAGTGAATTGGTTGAGAAGAATATGTGCTCGATTTTGAGTTTAGCATATTAAAGTGCTTAGGAGGGCTAGTCACTATTCCTGAATGTATCCTACCCGTCCCTTAGCCTATATTACAACCCATAAAGTCCTAATTGATCCTAGACTTGGCTAGCTTAGATGAGTAGAAATATACACTATGGGCAAGCTTATGATACGACTACAGGATACACATGAATTATTTGTGAGAGTGAGTGACTTTAAATCAACTCTGTGATGTCCTTAATTTATGTTCAAAGTCATATTTGAATGTGTGGACTACTTCTATGTTCACTCTCTTGTTTGTCGGTAAGGGCAGATGATCTCATGACTGATTGGTGATGTTGTGGACTTCTCTTGTTCGGTGAGTGCACGAATTGAGGGTGCTTAGTGGTAGCGAGTCGGCTTTGAGGTATGGTGGTTATGGATAGGTTGTTTGAGTTGGTTGGATTGACTGTTTATACTTGGGCACAATTAAAATGGGAAGAATTTGAATTTCGTATGTTCATTCTTGATTGCCGATATCGACCATAATCAAATGCAGAGTGTATGATTGAAAAATTGAATTGCTCCTCCCTAGTTAAGATATACGTTGTTGGGATTTAGTTAATAGTTCCATTGCTCAAGGGCGAGCAAGAGTCTAAGTGCGGGGTGATGATATTCGACTTAAAGTATGTATATTTATATGCATATAGCCTCGTATTTTACTCATTTTTCGCAGATTTCAAATGTGTAATGTAATAATTTTTGCTAATTCGTGGTATTTTTATGTGTAGGAGTCATCCGGAGGCAATGTGGGATGAAAGTGCACGAGTTGAAGAAAAAAGGGAACAAAATGAAAAATTAGGATAGTGTAGTGCCCAGGCTAGCATGGGATGCTACTTGTGGCGGAACTTCTAGAAGCACAAAAATTCCCAGTGCCAGGGCTAGCGCCCCACACTACCCTAGGCGCTGGGTGACATCAAACTGTCCTACTTCACCCGAGACAAGGTTATTTCGACGAAAGACTCCCCAACTCATATAAAAGCAAATCGAACCTATTTTGGAGGGGACACACCACTTTGAAGGAGAATTTACATTGGGGACATGTTGGAGCAAGCTTTTCACTAGTTTTTCTTCTCTTCTCTTCCTTTAATCACATAGTCCATTAATTCTAGAGTTGTGGGTGCTACATAAACATTGTAGTTTGAAGCTTGAATTATTTTTATTTTATCACATTGATTTATTTATTCAATCTTGTTCTTAATTATTTGATTGTTTGATCAGCAATTGAATATTATCTATGAATCTATGATTGAACTCGGAGGGGGAATTCTAGATTGCATATAAGAGTGAGTAGAGCAAGATCTTGAACCTTAGTATCGGGAATAGATTTGCGGTTAGGATAGAGATACCTAATCGCTTTGCTTGGTTATTATAAGGGAATTATTAATACATTATTGTTAATCCTAATTCCATAGGAATATCGGCATTAGGTTAGCTTGAATAGGCGAGTAGTACTTCGGAAAAATTCTACGAGTAATATAAACCCTGTCAACCAATAAATCAGATAAATTAATTAGAAAATTTAAGTGGAAGACTCAACGGGATTGTTAGTTAACCCATAGCTCTGGAATATTTTCTTCCCTTGATTTCATCTCTAATCTTGCGACTTGTCTCATAGTTACTCTAGATTAGTTTTAGTTAAATATTTATTCTTTTGAAATTGTTATATATTAATTGTCTTAGTTTAATTTAGTAAAAAGTTAATCTCAAGTCCTTGGGGGTACAATATCTAGACATACAATCCTATATTACCTGGCGACCACGTATACTTGCTTGTACGTTTTGAAGCAATACATGGTGCTTCAGATTTCAAGGGAGAAGAAGTTGTATGCCAAGTTATCCAAGTGTGAGCTTTGGTTGGATTCAGTGGAATTCTTGGGCCAAGTTGTGTCTAGTGATGGGATCAAGGTGGATCCAAAGAAGATTGAGGTAGTTCAAAATTTGCATAAACCTTCTACCGCTACTAAGATCAGAAGTTTCTTGGGTTTGGCTGGGTATTATCGTCATTTTATGGAGGGGTTGTCTTCTATTGCAGCTCCTCTGACCAGTTGACGCAGAAGGGTAATCCATTTAGATGGTTTGACGAGTGTGAGGAGAGATTTCCAAAGTTCAAATCGCCTTTGCCTACAACTCTAGTTTTGGTACTAGCCTCACGATCATGGATGTATTGTATTTATTGTGATGCTTCGTGCACTGGTCTTGGTTGTTTGTTGATACAGGATAGTAGGCCTATGCGTCACGCTAGTTGAGGTCCCATGAGAAGAATTATCCGGTTCATGATTTGGAGTTAACAACTATAGTGTACGCGCTCAAGAGTTGAAGGTATTACTATGGTATGTCATGTGAGGTTTACACTGATCATCAGAGTTTTTAGCATTTGTTCAAGCAAAAGGATTTGAATTTGTGGCACCAGAGATGGTTGGAGTTGTTAAAGGATTAGGATATTACCATCTTGTATCATTCGCAGAAGGCTAACGTAGCAGATGCCTTGAGTAGAAAGGCAGAGAGGATGGGGAGTTTGGCATTTATTCCAGATGTGGAGAGGTCTTTAGCTATGGATTTTCAGGCATTGGCTAATGGATTGGTGAGATTGGATATTCCTGAGCCTAGCAGAGTCCTTGATTTGTTGTTTCACAGTCATCCTTATTTGAGCACATTAAGGCTCTCCAGTGTGATGATCCCCATTTGCTTGTCCTTAAGGACATGGTACATTGAGGTGGTACTAAGGAGGTTACTATTGGTGATGATGGTGTATTGCAACTTCAGGGTCGGATTTGTGTTCCTAATGTTGATGGCTTGAGGGAGTTGATTCTTGATGAAAGTCATAGTTCGGTATTCTATTCATCTAGGTGCGACGAAGATGTATCATGTTTTGAAGCAGCATTATTGGTGGAGAAGGATGAAGAAGGACATTGTTGGGAACGTTTCACAGTGTTTGAACTGTCAACAGGTCAAGTATGAGCATCAGAAGCCGGGTGGTTTGCTTTAGAAGATTAATATACTGGGAGTGGCAGTGGGAACGCATTACTATGGACTTTGTGGTAGGTTTGTCATAGACTTAAAGGATTGATGCTATTTGGATCGTTGTTGATCGGTTCACTAAGTCGGCACATTTCATTCTGGTAATGACTTCTTGCACTTCGGAGAAGTTGGCTCAAATCTTCTTTTGAGAGATTGTTCGCTTGCATGGTGTACCTGTCTCTATCATCTCAGACCGTGGCACTCAGTATACATCACACTTTTGGAGGGCGTTTTCGGGTAAGTTGGGCACATGGGTAGAGCTTAGCACTGTGTTTTACCCTTAGATAGGCATGCAGTCTGACCAGACCATTCAGATCCTTGAGGATATGTTGATCTCGATGGCTAGTGGGATCTGTTTCTGCCATTATTAGAGTTCGCATACGATAACAACTATCAATATAGTATCTAGATGGCTCCGTGTGAGGCCTTATATGGGAGACGATATTGTTCTCCGATTGGTTGGCTTGAGCTTAGGGAGGTAGGTTGTTTGGGACAGATTTCGTCCATGATGCTTTTGAGTAGGTGAAGCTGATTCAAGAGAGGCTTCACACAACTCAATCTAGACAGAAGAGTTACACGGACTAGAAGGTTCACGATATGGCACTTATGGAAGATGAGAAGGTTCTTCTTAGAGTTTCTCCTATGAAGGAAGTGATGAGGATCGGGAAGAAAGGCAAGTTGAGCCCGAGGTTTATTGGTCCATTTAAGGTGTTGGGAAGATTTGGCAAGGTTGCATTGCCTCCTAATCTTTCGGGAGTTCACTTGGAGTTCTATGGTTTTATGCTTCAGGAGTATCATGAACATAGTATTTGACTTCAGTACTATGCAACTAGAGGAGAATCTGGCTTATGAAGAAGTAGTGGTGGACATTTTGGATAGACAGGTTCGGAAGCCGAGGTCTAAAGTTATTGCATCGGTCAAGGTTCAGTGGAGGGGTAAACCGGTCGAGGATCCACTTGGGAGACTGAGTCAGGTACGGAGAGCAGATATCAACACCTTTGCAGCAGTTCAGGTACATTTCAAAACCCATTCGAGGACGGACATTTTTTAGGTAGGGGAGGGGGAATGTATCGATCCGGCCGGTCGTTTTGTGTATCTAAACCTTGTTTCCCTATTTGATGTTCTGCTATGTGTATGTGATATTTTTCTAACTTGCGGGAATGGATTGTTTTGGCTTTCATGGGGTTCAGAAGTAAATTTAAACACTTAGTTTTATTTTGGAAACCTTAAGTTGGAAGAGTTAACCAAGGTTGACTTTTGTGTAAACAATCTCGGATTCGTGATTTGATGGTTCCAATAGGTTCGTACGGTGATTTTTGACTTAGGCATATGTTCGAATTTGGATTCGGAGGTTCTTAGAAAATTTAGAGCTTATTTGCCAAAAGTTGGTAATTTAAAGAATTGGAGAGTTATTGAATTTGACTGATAGTTGACTCTGATGATATCAGACTCCATATGTTATTCCGAAACTTGGAATAGGTTAATTTTGTTGCATGGAACATGCGAGGATTTATAGGCATGATTCAGACATATTTTTCCGAAATTAAAAAGCTTAGAAGTTAAGAGATGTTTTTTGGTTGTTGATTCTTGACTTTGTTATTATTTGTGGTGTTTCAGGTCTTTGGAACCGTTTGAGTTAGGTGTTTGGACTTGTTGGTATGATTGGAGGGGGTCCAGGGAGGCTTGGGTATGTTTCAGGATGATTCCGTATCATTTTGGAGTTAGTTTGTATTGTTGGTGCTGGTGTGTCGCACCTGCGCTAGTTGTGGCGCAAAAGCGAAAGAAGGCTGGGAGCTAGGAGACCACTCATGCGGAAGGTGTCTTGCAGAAGCGATAGCGCACGTGCGATAGGTTTTGCGCACCCAAGGCTTCGCAGAAGCGATGGTCTTGTCGCAGGCGCGAGGTTGGCTGGGGGGGGTCTCCCATATATGAGCTTTTTTCCCCAGAAATAAGCTTGTAGATGCGAGCTTTTCGTCCACAAATGCGAAACTGTTGGGCAAACCACTTAAGTATTATATTTTGGAATTTTTGGCTCATTATCTCATATTTTGAACCCTAAGCTTGGAGAGGGGCGATTTTAACTTGGGAATTTTCATATAAAACTTTGTGGTAAAATAATTTGTGCTCATTTATGAAATTATTTCAAGAGTCCACATGGATTATTAACACCTAAAATATAGAATTTTGAGGTATAAAATTGGGGGATTATTATAAAATTTAAGAGAGTTAAAATTGAGGCTTTGAGCAATGACTTGGACTTGCATTTGAAAACCAAATATATAGTTGGACTTGTGGGGTCATGGGTAGTCAGGATCTGCCCATTGACTCAGTTTTAACCATGAGAACTTTTTGGAAATTGATTATAGATTAATTCTTAAATATCTAGAATTGATTTTTATGCCTTTATTTGACGTTATTGAGTTGTATTTAATTGGATTCGAGCCGATTGAAGGAGACTCCAAGGTCCGCGGACGCCTGCAGGACTACCTTAGGTCGCCTGATAATCAGAAGCCGGAAGCTCCTTACGGTCCAAAGCCTGCGGTACTGGGATCTGCACAAAAGAGTGTAGAGTGTAGTATCAGCACAACCGACCCCATGTGCTGGTAAGTGCGTGGCCTAACCCCGGCGAGGTAGTGACGAGGCTAGAACCAGACTCCAGATAAACCTGTGCAGTTATATACCAATATATATATATACACACACACACACACACACATCTACAGTAGAAAGATAGAAATAAATGAACCAATTAAGTGGGAAAAAGGGGAATATACTTCGGGATAACAGTTAAAACAACATATCACAGATGGATAGTAAAGAAACTACAAATTAAATTCAAACACAAATCAAGAGAAAATTTCAGACAACTTTCACTTTCTGTCATATCCTGTTGCAGGCGTGCAACTCGACCCCATTTCCTTAAAATCCTGTTGCAGGCGTGCAACTCAACCCCATTTCCTTATAATCTGTGGTAGGCATACCACCCGCTCCCATTTCACAATATCTTGTGGCAGGCGTGCCACCCGACCCCATTTCATTATAATCTGTGGTAGGCGTACCACCCGCTCCCATTTCAATAGTCATCACACAAATCACAAGAATTTCAGTAAGGAAACAAAACAATATCATAATTTCTCAACAAGAGAACAATAACATCCAAACAATCATCCATACACGACCCACGGTCATGCTTGACACCAACGTAGAGGCACTCGTCACCATGCCTATACGTCGTACTTAAAGTAACAATTTAACAAATAGAACACGACTTCTAATCCCTCAAGCTAAGGTTAGAACGGACACTTACCTCGCTTTGCAACTGAATTCAAGGTTCCGACAAACCTTTGCCTTGAAACTTTGCGTCCGAAGGCTTCGAATCTAGTCACAAATAATTTAATACACTCAATACACATAGTAGAAACTAACTCCATATGAATTTACAAATTTTCCGGATTAAAATCTGAAATTTAACTCAAAATTGCCAGTGGGGCCCACTTCTCGTAACTGTACAAAACCCACAAATTTGATAACCCATTCCGATACGAGTTCAACCATATAAAATTTGTCGAATTCCGACACCGGATCGACCTCCAACCCTCAAGTCTAAGCTTTAGGGTTTTCCCACAATTTTTCCAACTTAAATTACCCATTAATTGCTAAAAACGGTGATGAACTGAGGTAATTCCTCTAAAATTTATTTAGGAATACTTACCCCGATGTTTTTCTTGAAAATCTCCCAATACTTGCTTCAAGATTTGCTTCAATCCGAGTTATATGGCCCCAAATATGTTTAAGGTGACACAAACCCTTCCTTTAAGAATTTATCCATGAAAATCTTCTTTGAATATGGTTTTCAGGTTGATTTATGGTGATTCTATGGTGTTTGAAGGTGTTCTTCTTCGTGGGTAACAAAAATGGATCTTATAGAACAAGATGGGCATTGGGTTCTACTTAAAAAGTGTCAAAAATCGGGTTAAAACACCCTCTTCAGGTCAAAAATGTGATCCTGTTTGCCAAAAATGCGGACGGCATTTCACTTTGCGGTTCGCATTTTGGTCGCATTTCTCGCCCCCAGTTTCTGCCTCAAAATGCGACATTCTGGGCCAAAAATGCGGTTCGCATGTCGATTCTGCGATCGCAGAATCGACATGTCTGCAGAATTTTTCCCCGACAAGAAAATAGGCATAACTTTCTCATACGATGTCCGAATTGGACGATTCTTTTATCTATGGCTCCGAAATTTCGATACGGATATAATTCTTCAATAAAAACTGAATTTGGAGTTCATTTTAATAATATGATACCACTTATTCTTGAAGATACGCCACCGGCACATTCTTGAAATGCCAAAGTTAAACTCCATCAACCATCCAAAATCCATTCGAGACCCTCGGGACTTCAACCAAACACTCCAACATGTCCCATAATATTATTCAAGCTTGTTCCAACCTTCAGAACGTTCAAATTAACATCATAACATCAAATTCGCATCGGATTCAAGCCTAAGGATCTCAAAATCTTCTAAATCGCTCTTTTGATCTAAACCCGACCAAACCACGTCCGAATGACCTAAAATTTTTCACACAAGTCATAAATCACATATCGAAGCTATAGCAACTTTCGGAATTCCATTTCGACCCTCGGATCAAAATCTCGCCTATCAACCGGAAATCGCCAAAATTCTAACTTTACCAACTCAAGCCTGATTCTACACGGGACCTCCAAAACTAATTCCGATCACTCTCCTAAGTCATTAAATCCTCTCCCAAAACTAACCGAATCATCGGAATTCACATCCGAGCCTTCTAACTCATAAGTCAACATACGGTTGACTTTTACAACTTAAGCCTTCTTGAAAGGGACTAAGTGTCTCATTTCTTACTGATTTTACTCCGAATGCAACTTACTCAACTTGATTACATAAAAAATAGATAACGAAATATAATGAGACAGAAAATAGGGAAGACGGAGTGGTAACCCACGAGACGACTGGCCGGGTCGTCACATCTGCTTAATTTTGTTTTGAGGGAATAACCCTTACAAGGTGACATTATTTGGTTAATTAAAATGTGTGAGAAGCGACGTATAACGAGGTGATGAGCGTGTATGCGGGCGCTATGTATGATTTTGATCGAATTATATTTTAGGTTTCTATTATGCCTCGTTTGGATTGCGTGCTTTGTATGATTCTTGTTTAATCATTTGTATGACTGTATGAACTTCTCGAATCATGTTAGAGATCATGTATATTATTTTATATCCATATTGAGCATGATACTCGTTATTATATAGCGTGCCTAGCTAATCTGCATTGTAACTGTACACTTTGCACATGCACATACCTTAGCATGCTATTTTTCTCCATCCATGAGCATGTGATTTGATATCCGTTGTTCGTATATATGTGGTTTTGTATATCCTTTCATTGAGATGGACTGGAGTGAGAGCACATGAGTTATCCGTGCGGATGTTATGATTATGGCACGTGAGTTGTCCGTGCAGCATGTGGATCAGGATCCATTCCCTAGGATCGTCCTCTCATATTTCTCCTTGATGAAATACACGTGGATTATGAAAACTGATTAGTATTTGGACTTTGTGTATTTTCTCTTTATGCAATCTTCTTGGATTTATACATACCTTTTTACCGTGTATCTTCTCTATATGCTAACCTCGGAATGTATACATACCATTGATGCATATTTTCTCTATATGCTGATTTAATTGATGAAATGATTCACGGTCCATATTTTTTCTATGTGTGAAATCTATGTAACTAAATTTGTTATTCTTACATACCTTCTCTATACAGTGAACTATTAGCTTGATTACGATGCTTGTGCATATCTTCTCTATGTGTACTGTTTGTCTTATTTATACCTGGTGCTTAGATTCTGATACTATATATATATATATATATATATATATATATATATATATATATATATGTATATATGTATATATATATATGTATATATGTATATATATATATATATAGTACTGAAACCAGAATAAAAACACTCCTGAAATCAGACCAGAAAGACCTGCAAGAAAAGAAAAAAAAGGAATGTTGTAACGAATGTAAAAATAAAAATACATGCTGTAAAATAAAGGAAGAGTCTAAAGTTTTTCTATTAGAAGATGATGAAAATAATATATTAGAAAAAGATTACACTTTGACAGATGTTGAACACATTTATATAATTTTAAAACAGGATAGAAAAAATAGGAATAATAAAAAATCAAAAGGATTTAGAAAATATAGTAAAAATATTAGATGAAATAGAAATAATAGGAGAAAAACCTTTAAAACGCTGAGAAACAATAAAATTATGTGTAAATTAGGCATAATAAATTCAGAATATATAATCAAGATAGCCTCAATAGAAGCCACAAATCAAGATTTAAAAGATTTTAAAATTCAAATTAAAGATCTTATGAATTTAGGTGTAATAAGGAGATCAACCTCTAAACAAAGGTCTGCTGCCTTCATGGTAAGGAATCACAGTTAAATAATAAGAGAAAAGGCAAGAATGGTAATAAATTATAAAAGACTTAATGATAATAATAAAATATACGGGTATAAGTTATCTGATAAAATAGAGTTAATAAATAGAATACAAGGAAAGAAAATATCTAGCAAATTCGATTGTAAATCAGGATACTGGCAAGTAAAAATGCATGAAGAAAGTATAGAATGGATTGCATTCACTTGCCCTGAAGGACATTTCGAATGGTAAGTAATGCCAATTGGACTAAAAATAGGTCCACCTATTCTTTAAAGAAAAATGGACAGTATATTTGGAGAATATAAAAGATTTGTTTTAGTATATGTAGACGACATACTAATATTCAGTAAAGATATAAAAGAACATTTAGGAAATCTACAAACAGTTTTTAGGTTATTCGTAGATGACAGAATAATAATTAGTAAAAAGAAGATGAAATTATGTAAAGATTATATAAACTTTGTATTTGCTAAGTGTTCTATGCTTCCACAAGTAAAATATTATAACTTATTTTTATAATTCTCTTTGTCCTGTATCTTCTAACATGTCTGTTTCTATCTAGATAAGGTTTTTTAGGTGATGATTTTCTAAGGTAATAATTTTTTTTTATAACCTCTACTATATTGATGCTTATTTTTTCTATATTTTTTCTTCTTATAATTATCTTTATCATAATTTTGAGTTGTATGTACTATATTTTTGCAGAAACTCATATCATTCTTTTTAAAGTTACTATTGTATTTATATATGTGTATATTTTTCTTGTAATATTTTCATTATGTGATGTATTTTGTGTCCTATAGACCATTTTGCATTTGAGTTTTGTATTACTCCTTGTCTTTTGTACCATATTTCTTCTATTTCTCTGCCTAAAGCCTCTGGTAGTTTATTGAATAACTTTTTACCTAGTTCTTGGTCAAAAGCATTTTTACTGATAGTACAATAATAGAAATAATCATTTAAGAATTTCTTTATGTAATGCCAACTACTTATACTTAATTGTTCTAATTTTATTAATGTGTTTCTTTGTATTATGATTAATCCACTATTTGGATCTTCTCCTATTATTAGACTATGTATTTTATTTCTAAAACTATAAGGATTTGTTCCCATTGCTATTAAAGCTTGAAATTCTTGTAGGAATTCAGACTTATAGTCTTCCCATAATCCTTTTGTTGATTCTCCTAAGAAAGTTGCCGTATATTTATACATTGTTTCTGCATCTGTATCGTGATAAGTTTTCATATAGCCTGCTAATACTATGCTTTTCTAAAGGTCTATTACCGAGTTACATTTGTGGATCATGGGCTGCTATATTAATGTTTTGCATTTATTACCTCCTTCTTGTAACCTAATAGGTTCTTCTATAGGCATCATTATTCCTGCTGTTTTATATTTTCTGTTTCTATTTCTTGACCTATTCTATATACTCTTCTTTAAGGTACATTTTCTATACTGATATCTACTGTATTTTGCTAGGTCGTTCTTTGAAATGGGCTAGAACTAGTTGACTCCATTAATTCTTTTTGGCTTATTATTAAATCTATTTTTGTTTCTTCATAGCTATTTTGCATTTCTCCTAGAATTTTGTCAAAACTTTCTAGTTTCTTTTGGTGAAATATTTTCTGCTCTATATCCCCAATTATCTGTCTTTAGGTTCACATTTCTTAAAATGTTCTTCTGTTTCGCTTAATGTCAATCTTCCTAATTTGCATCCCTTTCATTGGAATATCTTATTTTTATGTTTCTTAGTGAGTTCTCGTGCTTCTTCTAAGGCTGTATCTACTTCAAAGTCATTTTGTGTTATTTCAATGTTCATTAATTCAGTATTTTCTAATGTACTATCAGTTTCATCATCTTGTTCTTTCTGAGTAATATAATTATAATCTGTAAACCTAATTGAGGTTTCACCTTTAGAGTTTGTATACATTAAATGAGATTCTGGTTTTAGTATTTTTGGTTTTGCAAAGTCTTTAAATTTCATGTTAACCCTGCACATTCTTCTGGGTTTATCTTTATGGGTTTTATCAATTTTATTCATTTATTTCCCATTACTTCTACTACATCATCTAATTTAATTTTAAATTTTGTGTTACTATTAGTTGCCATTTTTTCTATGAATCCTACACATATTAATAAATTATCTCCATTATTCATTTCTTCATATCTTTTGATCTGTATTCCTATTTTAATATTTTCTTTTCAAATTTTATCAGGTTTATCATAAAGCCTGGGCTTATGTAAAATATTCCTCCATTATTTGTCACATCTACTTCCTTTAGCCTTATTATTGATTTCTTTAAATCTAGCCATCTGTCGTCGTATATTACAACTAATACTTTAGCTCATAAATTCTTTCTAGTTAATCCTTTTAATCCTATTAGTATTAGTCCTGTATGCATTAAGCTCTTTTTATAATTTCTTATTTGTCTTGCCGATTCAGGATTAATCAAGTTTATTGTTGCAACCTTACTTCCTATGGCTAATAACTGTTCTTCTCAGTATGTCTATATAATTGTGAGCTATTTAAAAAATATCCTACATCATATAATGTTTTTGGGTTGAGTAACCTTAGTTGATTTTGTTGAAAAATCTGTATATCTTTATCTATATCTATTACTTCATCTAATTGTTGATTCTCTTCTTGTCTCTTTCTGGTTATGATTAGTGATAACATAATATTATCTATTCTGTTATATAAGAAACTTACTCTAGGTCTTTCTTCGTTTGAAGTTCTTGACTTACTTGAAAAAAGGTCCATCTTTGAGGTTTTCTTACTAATTTAGGTCTTTCCTTCTGGCGTATTATTTTTATCTTTTTAATTGTTCTATCAAATCTTCCACCTCTCTATTCTTTGAATTTCCTATTTCAGTTTTTACTTCTTTGTCCTTAATAATTTTATCCAATTTTTCCTTAACTTCAAAAAGTAATGCTATTATAGTGTTATTTTTTGTTTTATTATCATCTGGTCCGATTTTCCTTGAGGAACGTAGTTCGTAAATCCTTCTGGATTATGTTGAAACTTCGTTGTTAGTCTTAACACTTTATCATATACCGGATCTAAATCGTTAGTGAAGGGAGATTTCTTTTAGCGTTTCTATTGTATCTTTTAACTTACTAATATCACTAGTTAGTACTTTTACCTGATATGTTATTTTTTATACCAATTGTGTTGTTTGAATTTCTAATTCTTTAGGCTTTTCTGTAATAGTTCTTAAGTCAGTATTTTTTCTAGATTAAATTTATTATTTAAAATTTAGATTTTTGTATCTATTTCTAGTTCTTGTGACTTTAAAAGTCAAAATTTTGATCTAATTTTTCTAAAATATTTCTTTGTTTGTTTTGTAAAGATTTTATTATATCTAGTGTTCTTATTATATTCTTATTATTTTCTTGTAATTTTTCACTGAAACTAATTATTAAATCTATTAAAGTATCATATTGTTTGTCTTCTGTATGTAATATATGTTCTCCACTGTAATATTCTATATTTTTTTTCTGGATATAATTTTTAAGTCTAGATATTTTAAATTTTTTAATTTATCTATTATGCTTGATTTTATCTATCCCAATGGTATTCACAATTTGGTTTTTTTTAGGGATTGTATTATATGTTCTATGTATTCTATCTCATTTCTTATTCCTTGTAATTCCCAATTTATAGAAGATATTGTTTCTTCACTTATAATACGTTGTACTATTCTATTTACTATTAACTCTGATAATTCTTGTTTTGCTAATTCTAAGATTGTTATTAGTAGTTTTTCAATTTTCTTTGATTTTTGTTTCCTTTCTACTTCTCTATTTAAATACCAATAATTTATAGATAGTTGTCTGGTTAACGTGTGTTGTTTCATAAATAAGTATTTTAATATGATTTGAAATGAGTTGCTATCTGCTTTTTAGAGACTCGGGCTTTTATGTAGCCTAGTAGTCTAGATTCTAATCTTGATATTGTATCTATTAGTTGATTTAACCTCTAGGGATTCGTTTTTGTTCTATTTAGTCTGATATATTCTGGGTATAATCTATTTAATTCATTTTTAACTTCTTGATAAGAGTCTGTTTTTAATATTTATTATCCTAGGGGGATATATTTTATATGACTTTTGATGAATCTTATAAAATTTCTTCCTTGTATTGGAATTCTGTATTTCCCAAATAAGGTAATTTTCAAAATTTTCGTCTTGTAAATCAGTGTCTAATTCTTTTTGATGAGGTTTGTTTAGGGTGTTCAAATATTCTTCAAGTGTTGTTCGAAAATCTTTATATTTTTAACTTTTTTCTAAAGTAAGATGTATTATAAGGTTGTGAAAACTTATATATTTAGTAAGACTATGTTGTCTCATAAATATGTGGTCCAAAAACCTCTAGCTCTAATATCAAAGTGAGAGGGGGATATAAAAAATGATTAAGTGAGAGGGGGATATGAAATGATAGGGGGATAACCTTATGTTGTCAAATCCTACTCGGTATTCTCTCTCTTGATCTGTAGACTTGTATCGTTAATATTTATCAAAATTATGAACTGCCATTTTTTCACTATATATATGTATGTATGCATATGTATCTATGTACGTATGTCACGACCCAAAATCCACTAAAAGTTGTGATGGCGCCTAACGTCGTCGTCAGGCAAGCCAACGTTTATTGATCAGCTTAATTACTCATTTTATTACGTTCGAAATCATAATCTCCATTAATTAAGTAGTATAAAATAGAAGATAGAGGGTAAAATAATAATAATTACGTGGACGACAATAACGAACAACAAGTAGGAACCCTCAAAATCCCGGTGTCACAAGTGCATGAGCATTAACTAAGAAATGTAATAAAATACAACATCTGTCTGGAATACAAGTTAGACAGGAAAATATTAATAACTCTGATGAAGACTTTGTATGCTGCGTTTTGTAACATGGAATACAGTTCACCGTAAAGTCCCCGCAAATGCCGCGCCTTAAAACCCAGAGGACCACCAGAAACAAATATATACTTGCATAATAAGTGCAGCCAGTATAGTATGAGTACGTAAATCAATGCATACCTAGTAAGTATCTAGCCTAACCTAGAGAAGTAGTGACGAGGGGTCGACATCGACACTTACTAGTGGTCCAATAAGACAGGTCCAGTAAGAAGTAAATAAATATGGGGCAGAGCAAATAGATGGTATGAACAAATATAAATACGAGGTACAATCCTCCTCTGAACGGTAAGCCCAAGCTCTCACTAAGCGGCTATCTCCTCAATCAGAGTATATATTTAATAGACCTCACCAGATAGGTCGTCACAATTCAAATCAGGAGAACTCACAGATACACTGGCTTCTTGCCAAATATTACGCACGATTTGATAAGAGTATTTTATAAAAATACCGAGGCGTATGGCCCGATCCCATCATAATATATGCACTGCCCAGGCCCTCGAACGACACGAACTATAGATACATCTATTATATTGCTGAGGTGAGAGTGTGATACATAATCCTACCTACGCAAATGGACCGATCCCATCATAAGATGCGCACTATCAATGGTCGAACTACACGAACCATAGATGTATCTATTATATTGCCGAGGTGAACGGCCCAATCCCATTAGAATAGGAAGCTTTAACGGGTTATTGAACCCATTCACGAATAAACGTGTGAGTAATGAACTTTAAGGAAACCTTTTCGATAAAAACACATAGCGCAGGAGAAATTCGTAAGAGGAGTACAATTATTCCGGGGCTAATCATGAAGCCCGTCAGATCTCTACAATAGCAAGTCTATCACTCTACGCAGGTCTAGTCTCAAGTCATAATGTAAAATAAAGAAATTTAATAGGCAAGGGACAACTCAAATAGTACAGTCATAGTGTGGATAGAACCTACGTCTACTCGGACAATAACATGAATTATAACTATGTACGGACTCCCATCACCTCGTGCGTAAGTAGCCCCGCAACAAGTGCACATATCAAATACATCACCTAAGGGTAGTTTCTCACTCACAGAGTTAGATAGGAGACTTACGTCGCTCCGAAGTTCCATAACCGGCTACAACGCCACTCAAACACCTCAAACAGATGCCCGTCTCTCCAAAACTAGTCAAACAATGTGCAAACCAATCAAAATATACCCCAATACGTATAATTTAATAATTTATAATGATTCCCAATTTCGGTCAAAAGCCAACAAAGTCAACCCTCGGGACCACGTGCCCAGGTTCTGATAATTTTCGAAGATAAACCTTACCCGTAACATTACGAACTCAAATATACAATTTATTCCTAATTCCATTTCCAAAATCGTGGTCAAAACCCAAAATTATCAATTCTACGTTTTCTATCAAAATCCCACAATATTTCTAATTTTTTCTCCTTAATTCCACATACAAACCTTACATTTTGCTCACAACAAGTGAAAAATTACTTACCTTGTGTTGTATGATGAAAGATCCTCAAAATTGCCCAAGAATCACGCTCCAAAAATCCCAAATGAAAATGACAAAATGACCAAGTTCGATTCCTTATGTTTTGCCCAGTTTTCGCTTCTACGGGCAAAATCTTCGCATCTGCGAAGTCGCTTCTGCGACCATAATGTGCATCTGCGAAGTCCACTACTCAGCAGTCCCATTGCATCTGCGTACTCCATTGCGCTTCTGCGCAACCGCAGGTGCGAAGCCATAGCCGCCTCTGCGCTCCAGCTTGCATATGCAATCACTCTGTCGCTTACGCGACTATTTTCCGCTTTTGCGAAGCCTTCCCCAACCAGCCTTCCTCACTTCTACAATGCGATCCTCGCTTCTGCGATGCTGCTTCTGCGACCCAGCTTCCGCGGAAGTGATCGCATTAGCAACCAGAAAAAATCCTAGCATTTCCGTAGTCCAAAATTCGATCTGTTAGCCATCCAGAATCCACCCAATGCCCTCGAGACCATAACCAAATATACCAACACGTCCCAAAATGCAATACGAACTTAGTCGATGACTCAAATCATGTCAAACAATGTTGAAATTACGAATCGCGCCTCAAATTAACTTATAAATTTTCGAATTTCCAAATTCTATATCTTGTGCCGAAACGCACCAAATCAATCCGAAATGACTTCATATTTTAGACACAAGTCACAATCACAATATGAAACTATTCCATGGCTCGGAACCTCAAACGTACATCGATAACATCAAAATCCATTTCAAACCAAACTTATAAAAATCTTAAACCTTCCAAATGCCAACCTTCCACAATAAGTGCTGAAATGCTCCCGGGCCACCCGATACTCAACCCGAACATACACCAAAGTACAAAATCATCATACACACCTATTGGAACCTTCAAATTTCGATTCCGAGGTCGTTTACTCAAATGTCAAACCTTAGCCAATTCTTCCAACTTAAAGCTTCCGAAATTAGAATTTTCTTTCCAAATCAACTCTGAACTTCCCGAAACTCGATTCCGACCACACGTACAAGTCATCATACCTGAAGTGAAGCTACTCAAGGTCTCAAACCGCCGAACGACGTGCTAGAGCTCAATACGACCGGTCGGGTTGTTATATTCTCCCCCACTTAAACATAAGTTCATCCTTGAACGTGCCAAGAACTGCTCCGAAATTGTCCAAAATCACTGTTAACACCTCGTGTACCTACCCAAGCCACTATAACCCATGTGAGCATATTAGCTCGAGCCAGACCGAAGATCCTTCCTATAACCCTAGCTAACAAGCTTCAGAACCTAATTCCAACATTCGAAATTTTCTATGAGGCCCGATTCTAACATATGAAAACCGCATCAATCACCAGATATTTTTCCCAACATGACCATGCTCCTCCTAAAATCACACCATGTACCACATAATTCACTCGGCCATAATAACATCCTCCGGCCATAATAGTTGCCATTTCACGAATCCGGTGCTCCCAATGCCCCTCATAACACATATAAGCCCTATTTCAATCCTCACAATACTGCCATGACAGAAGAGATGTGTAGAAACTCATAACCACCTGCCAAATCAACAAAACATAAAGTCTCTCCTCCTGTCAGGAACTATTACCTCACTCTGAACGGAATAACGATATTTGCTCTTTAATATACCTCATATAAACCTGACAATAAGCTAGTACATGCTGCTTGGGAAATAAGCCACCTCAAACACTGACCCAGATCTCATATGACGCCATCAATGCGCCGACAAGCTACATCTTGAATATGGCGCATAAGGGAGAACGAACTCTGGAAAAAGAACTACCCGGCCCGCGTAACGAATAAAACGGCTGAAGAGATGCTATGAACCTTTCTTAGAAAATGAGAAACAAATACACAAAAATAAGTATAGGAGACTGTACTCAACATCTCACTGTTGCAGCGTGCAACCCAATCCACACATGACATCATTGCAGTGTGCAACCCTATCCAAACATGATACCCGTGGCGGCGTGCCACCCGATCAACACATAACAATAAATAAGGACATACCCATCAAGCCATAATTCTTATACCTACGAAATACCGAATATCGTCCATAAGCACGCCAAGTGCAAAAATAAAACTCTAAGGAGACGGATAGTGCAATACGCCACAAAACCCAAGCACATCTAAGGTGCGATAAATGACATGCGTCTCGAGAGCCATCCTGCTCATATAATGCCAAAAGCTACATGGGACTTCAACACATGTGCGAATAATCAAGCCGTTTCAATCCGGAACAACTCCCACAGTTCATAACTAAAGGAATAGAGCACCCTCCAGTCATAAACTCTCACATTTGCGATTTTACTATAACTTCCATATTTGGTTTTAATCTTTCACAATCAAATGACAAACATGCCACACTTATAAAATTTTCTGGTAGGGCATGCTCCCGCGACCTTCCGCACCAGGTAGCAAAATCTGCACCTCCATACCACCAACCATACTAATTCTGTAAGGCAAATCACAATTGGAAAATCAATACACAATGCCTCTTCCACAGAACACCATTCTCAGGTGACACTAAGATAAAGCCCCAGCTTACTCTAAACATCTGATTTCCTCCCTGCTAATCCGAGCTCGTGAAATTCCTGTCAACACCGAACCGCAACCTTGATCCTCCACTTTCAATTCCCATGTCGCTCACTGTACCTATCATGCCGGTACACGAGAGTGCAAGAATTCATCATAATCCATGAACTACTAGTAGAATAAGCACTTCATTGGTTAGATTCCCTTCACTGAACTTACTTCGAAAGGACCATTGCAACACGCAACCGAATTCCCAAATCGCAAAAAATACAAACCAAATCTGCACTCATCCCGAGTGACCTGCATCACGAGATCACATCATCTCAATACTCATGAACCATCTCATACCCTCCTTATGCGCACAATAGCATCTCCAACTGGTACACTCATTCTGCAAGACCTTCCGCGAATCCGAAACTATTTCTTCCTTTCCTCCAATACTACACCATATACCCGATGATAACCTAAAACATCCAAGTCCCGATCGTAATCCACTGCGAAAACTCAATCCTTAACCACACAACGGACCCGAAATCCTTAGGCACTGCACTTAAACCTGGTCCCAGATATAACCAAACTCCATCGCTCTGCTAGCACATGAACACCCTATCAAAAAAGCAACCAACTGAATTGTTTTCCTTGTACATTACATCCATAAGAAGCATAAACTCTGAGTCTTCCCAAAACCTGCACCTAAATCGATAAGGCGAAGAATGCGTTCATCAAGTTCTTTGCTCGAATTACCCCTGATGTTTTCTTTTCTTAGTCATAATTAATCCAACAATGCATCTATAACCAGAAACCGCACAACCAGACAACCATGAGATCCAATTGTAGATGATGGGCTCCCACACTTAGCTTTAAGCTACCATCACATAATGTAGAGCTCACAACAATTCCTCCTTCTCAATTACCATGATCTCGCACCATTAACTCGCCAAATTTCTCGAAGTCTTTTGTTAAGCTTTTCATGAAACATTCCGAATTATCAGCCACGATCGCATACTCGACCTTCTATTGGGTAGTAAGTAGAACTCTTCATAGAAACCTCGTCAAAATCACACAACAACTACCACGAGTTCAGTAAACCCTCCTGAGCCCATGCTCGTACACCAGCTGTACAAGCCTGTTCCTTCCCCATTGACATCAACTAAAAGTCTACCAATACCTCCCAAACTCAAAGTCATGCTACATCCGAAACGATAATCAAATCTTCACACCCTTCTTCATTTCAAGCAAACTCTTTTCTGCCATATTCAATCTTTCTCGGTACAATAACCACTATTCCAAATGTAATTCGTGGACCTAGTCACTTTCCACCATGCCTCCCAAATCGCTCTAATATTCCTCAAGGTACGTGGCTATCCTACCACATAATCCATATGCTACTCTGCCACTCCTACTTCGGTCAAACCATCTCCTTTAAGCAACTGCTCGACCTCCGCTTTTCATACTTGGCCTGCTAGTAATTCAGCCACCGCAAGACACCTCCCCCCATGTCCTTCCTCATACTTCACTGCCCAAATGTTGCCTCAAATCAAATCCATACATGTAGCACCAGAACTAATGAATTGCTACCAACTCTAAACCTCCTAGAAGATCATCTTTCTTGAGCCATCAACATTAGAAATACCAATTGGATTCTGAACCACTACACACCGCTATCTCTGACAACCGCTCATCAGGCACCATTTCACAACACCCTTCCCTGAAGGCAAAATCAAAGAAGACCATAACACCAGGGAACCCTAATACGTTCGAACAAGGACGATGACACCACATCACAAATGATAATTCAACCTCGCTAAAAATATCGTCTTGTTACTCCATCAACCAAACCTAGACATCTACAGTCTTATTGCCTTTCCTCCGCTGGAATTAAACGTTGAACCCCTAAATCATGAACAGAGAAATCCTTCCTTCAGTCACTGCATCAACACATAAACGAGCACCCTACCATTATAACAACACTGCGCGATAACAATGCATGAATATCATAGCAATCTATGCATAGCCTCAAAACCATAGGCAATATTGATACAGGGCATGGGATGACATAACCGCCTTCCACAAGACGACGATAATAACTCGCTCGAGTACGTAGGGAAAAACATCCTGCACTGCATCTACAGTAGCATTACAACTCCTCAATGCCCAATTGATACCAAGCACTTCACGTCGCATAAGATTGAGTAGGAAAGAAATAAAGGCATAAGCCTCAAAAGAATCAAAACACACGATGAGGAATCAAGAAGGGAAGTGGTCCTAACAGCCCCGTAGCCTCTCAAAGATAAGAATAGACGTATCTGTATCGATTAGCAAGACTCTACCAGACTTGTTCGTGACTGTTAAGACCTAGTGAACCTAACGCTCTGATACCAAGCTGTCACGACCAAAAATCCACTAAAAGTTGTAATGGCGCCTAACGTCGCTGTCAGGCAAGCCAACAGTGATTGATCAACTTAATTACTCATTTATTACTTTTGAGTAATCTCCATTAATCAAGTAGTAGAAAATAGAATATACAGGGTAAAATGATAAATATTACGTGGACGACAATAACGAACAACCAGTTGGAACCCCCAAAACCCGGTGTCACAAGTGCATGAGTATTAGTTAAGAAATATAATAAAATATAACATCTATCTGGAATACAAGTTAGATAGAAAAATATAAATAACTCTGATGTAGACTCTGTATGCTGCGGGTCGTAATATGGAATGCAACTCACTGTAAAGTCCCCGCAAATGCTGCTCATATACACCCGGAGGACCACCAGAAACATATATATACCTGCACAATAAGTGCAGCAAGTGTAGCATGAGTATGTAAATCAACGCGTATCCAGTATGTATTTAGCCTAACCCTAGAGAAATAGTGACGAGGGATCGACATTGACACTTACTAGTAGTCCAATAAGACAGGTACAGTAAGAAGTAAACAAATATGGGGAAGAGAAGATAAATGGTATGAACAAATATAAATATGAGGTACAATCCTTCTCTGAACGGTAAACTCAAGATCTCACTAAGTGGCTACCTCCTTAATTGGAGTATATATAATGGACCTCACCAGATATGTCGTCACAGTTCAAATTAGGAGTACTCACAAATACACTGGCTTCTTGTTAAATATTACGCACGATTTCATAAGAGTATTTTATAGAAATGTCGAGGCGTACGGTCCAATCCCATCATCATATGTGCACTGCTGAGGGTCGAATGGCACGAACCATAGATAAATCTATTATATTGCCGAGGAGAACGACCCGCTCCTATGAGAGTGTGATACATAATCCTACCGAGTCGAACGGCCCGATCCCATCATAATGTGCACACTGTAGAGGGTTGACCAGCACGAACCATATATGTATCTATTATACTGCCGAGGCGAACGGCCCGATCCCATTAGAATAGGAAGCTTTAACCGGTCTTTGACCCCATTCATGAATAAACGTGCGAGTTATGAAATTTAAGTAAAACTTGTAGATGAAAACGCATTGTGCGAGTGAAATTCGTAAGAGGAGTACAATTATTCTGCGGCTAATCATGAAGCCTGTTAAATCTCTATAATAGCAAGTCTATCACTCTATACTAATCTAGTCTCAATTCGTAATGTAAAATAAAGGAATTTAATAGGCAAGGGACAACTCAAATAGTGCAGTCATAGCATGGTGCGACCTAAGTCTACCGGGGCTACAACATGAATTTTCGCTACGAACGAACTCCCGTCACCTCGTACGTACGTAGCCCCCGCAACAAGTAGCACATATCAAACACATCACCTAGGGGTAGTTTCCCCTTCATAGAGTTAGATAGGAGACTTACCTCGCTCCGAAGTTCCATAACCGTCTCCAATGCCACTCAAACACCTCAAACCGATGCCTCTCTCTCAAAAACTAGTCAAATAATGTGAAAACCAATCAAAATATACCCCTATACGTATAATTTAGCAATTTAAATGATTCCCAACTTCACTCAAAAGCCAGCAAAGTCAACCCTCTGGCCCACGCCCCGGAACTAAAATTTTCTTTCCAAATCAACTCCCTCCGAACTTCTTGAAATTTAATTCCGACCACACGTACAAGTCATAATACCTGAAATGAAGCTACTCAAGCCCTCAAACTGCCGAAAAATACGCTAGAGCTCAAAACAACCGGTCGGGTATATA
>MCJB01049075.1:140641-161727 GCA_002018475.1 Nicotiana obtusifolia | reverse complement strand
ATATATATATATATATACATATATATATATATATATATACATATATATATATATATATATATATATATATACCGGAGGGGCGAAAGCTAGTCTCCGAAGGGGTAGAGGGGACTGGGAAATACAAGGAATGTAAAGAATAGGAAGCAATAAATAAAGAAAAACTCAGGCGGCAAACCCGACCATATGCAAACGTATGCTAAATTAAATAGGCGGCAGATTCAACCGAATGCAAGTATGTTAACACAAGATTAAAACATAAAATCTGGCAGCAGAGCCGACCAGAAGTATTATTGATAACAAGAAAATTAAATACAGATATTAAAAATTAAAACTTAAAAGCTTACTAGGTATAGAGCTCATAAGTGTTGAGAATGTTTAGAGAGAGGAAATGCGTAGAGAGAATTTTGAAATTTGGGAGAAGCATTGAGTGCCTTCTTCCTGACTTTGACTTTTTCTAGGTCATAGTCAGGGTCATCCTCTTCTTCTGATTGTTCTTCAGACGAAATGGATAAATGTTGATCGGGAACTATTCCCTTAAGTTGTTGTACAAGGTTTTTTTATCTCCTAGATATAGTCTTCTTTGCTGGTAGAGCCTGCAAATTTTGCTTGAACTAGCCTTCTATTCTGCAAAAATTAAGTATTTGCTACATATTTTGGTGACAAAAATTCGGGATTGCTCGAAAACCATTTTTCGACTTCTGGTGAGTAAGTTCCTATGGCTTCTTTCCATGCCTTATACCATTTACAGTATCCTTGAAGGGCTAACCAAAGCACACCTACGAATCCTTCCCGTTTGTGGAAAACAAACTTCTGGGCGTATATCCATGGGATGCGGAATTTGAGGGAAAATTGAAGCAACTGGGGAATGTGCTGATCTCTGTGAATTCTGGAACAAAAATACTCAAATCCTTCTTTCACTGGTGGAGGAAATATATCTGCTAAATGACCGTAAGCAGGCCACCATTGATTCAAAAATCATTAGGGAATATCTACTGGAAGTTGTTTACCCCAAATAAGAAAGTAGGAATACTTGTTGACATGGTTCTGGAATGTGAATGCGTTAAACCATGCATCTGTATAATCATAAAAGCAAAACAATTGTGGATGAAAAAGTTGTGGAAGTTTTTTGACTTTTGTAAGGTGGTCCCCCCATCCCTTTGGCAAGATTATTTTGTTGATCCATACCGTTGTATGCGTAAGATATTTTTGGGTTTTGTCCAAAAAGGTTTTGAACAGACATGATTGAGTGTCTGCTAAGATGAATTCGTAAAACTTCTGAGTATGGGCAGGAGTTTTCTAAAAAGAAATTGGCAGTAGGGTCGAGCATTTTTTTTGCTACTTCTGTAGGGATGGAAATCCAAAGACATGGCTCGGTTTGAACGAGTGAATAATTTCATTTCATTCTTGATGTATTGAGGTTCCTCAGAGTAAGGATCTGCTGAAGAAATTGGTTGAGGCACGGAAGAAGGAAGTGCTTGTTTGGTTGCAGAAGGCACCGTGTATTGTGTAGTGGGGTTTTTTGCCACCACTGTATTAATATTTCTTGCGATGGGACTTTTTGTCGCCACTTGGTTTATATTGAGGCCTTTTTCCACAACTAGGTTGGTTGTGGTGCTTTCGGCAGCCACAGCTGAAGCTGATGCTGAGTTTGAAGGAGTGAGGGGTTGCTTGGCGAGTGTTTCTAGAAATTGCGCCATGTTTCATGTCATTTCTCCTTGTTTTGGATGGATCATGAGTGTTTTCTAAGTAAAACTCATTAGTTCTGACCATCTCTTAAAACCTGCTACTGTCCATGTGGAAGCCGGTTGTTGTGCAAATTGAATATTGTCATCTTCTGAAGTAGATTCTACATAAATGTCTGCCCATCTTTTGGGTTGGGCAATAGAAATTGGTTGTGTTGAAATTGAATGTGAAGAGACCACTAAAGCAATACCTTTCATAGCATAATCAGCTGGGGACCTGCATTTTGGCTGGCTAGATCCAGCTTCATCTGGTCGTTGCTTTTGGGCAACGGTTATTATTAGTTGTTTTGGAACAACTTTTGAAGTGCTTTGTCCTTTGGCTGTTGTGTGGCAGCCTGTTGTTTTTGCTTCTCTTTCGGGGGTGGCAAAGCCAACCTCGGGGGCTTTGGTTTTTTCGGTATTTTATCTGCCTTGTAGAAATTCTCTAGTTAGAAAATCGGGTGTGGAATTTGAATTTCCCTTTATATATTCAATATCAAAATCAAATATTGATAAAATAGCTTTCCCTCTATCGAAAATATGTTTTGAAGCAATATTTTGCACATCCTTCTGTAGAACAGATTTAGCTGCTTTACGGTCAATGCGAAGCAAAAACTTTTGGTTTAATAAGTCAGATTGAAATTTTGATATGCACAAAACAATAGCCAAAATTTCTTTCTTAATAGTCGGATGATTCTGTTGAGAATTATTCCAATGTTTAGAAGTATAGGTAATGATACTTTCTTTATTATTACTAAGTTGTTTCAAAATTCCACCGTACCCTAAATCTGATGCATCTGTTTCTACTATTTTAAGAGTAGATGGATCGGGGAGACTCAGGAAAAGGAGACTCTTGACTTTCAACTTAAGTTGTTTGATTGCGTTGGTTTGGGCATCCGTCCAAGGAACTGGAGGCTTTTTCAACCTGTCGTGGAGGGGTTTAAGCAGAAATGTAGTTGACACAACCAAGGAATCTTTGAAGCTGCGTCTTGTCCAGAATTTGATCTGGGAATTTGTCAGCAAACTGGAGGGATCGCTGGATAGGAGTAATAGTTCCTTGTTGGATGTTATGGCCAAGGAACCGGATATTTGTTTGGAGTAAGTTGTACTTTGTCCTAGACAGAGCTAATCCATTTTCTTTAATAGTGTTAAAGAAAAGTCCTAGATGTTTGAAATGTTGCTCGATGCTTGTCGAGAAAACTAAGACATCGTCGATATAAGTTATAGCAAAAATAGAATATGGATTAAAGATATCATTCATTGTCTTCTGGAATTTAGAAGGGGCTTTCTTTAATCCGGATGGCATTACATTACATTCATACTGTCCGAAAGGACTGTAAAAGCAGTCTTGTACCTGTCTTTTGGGTCGATTTGTACTTGCCAAAATCCAAATTTTAAATCAAACTTAGAGAAAATTATGGCAGCATGGACTCTTTGTAACAAGTCCTTGTTAGGAAACGATTCCTAATCTATATAAGTGTTGCATTACGAGGTTTGTAATTGAAAACCAAGCGAGGGACTCCCCGCTTGATTTCAGAGTTTTTGTTGACATAAAATTCCTCACAACTCCAGAGAGATTTTGAAGGAGAAATAATCCTTTTGTCTAAGAGATCAATCTCTTTTGACAATGCATTGTAAGCTCGTGATTCATTTGAATGGGTCGAGCTTTTGTTGGAATATTTTTCTCATCAAAGTCAGGCTCGTAAGAAAGCCCAACAATGTCCCTTTTTCATTTCCAAAATGCCATAGGCAGATCGGAACAAAGCTCCTGTTGAATTCTAGCTTCTAAATTTTTGATTTTAGAAGAGAATACAGGGTCAGTCAATTGTTTCTGTAATCTTTGAAAAGAAACTTCTTCTTTTAAGAACATAATTTGCTTTTCTTCATTTTGTAAAGAATGAATGATTTTATAAGTTGGAGGCTTATGAAAAGGAAGTAGAACGTCACTTGTGGGATAATCCAGATGAATGCCTTTGTTTGTAACTAGGTATGGTTCGCAAAGTTGGATGAAAGGAATACCTAGGCTGCATTGCAAAGGTCTTTTGCTAGTAAAAATGGAATCTAGATGTACTAGTTCCGGTTGTCTGGAGAGGTTGTGACCTTTAATGATAGAAATTTGTAAGTGATTTTAAGTTTTTCACCAAATTACGGACCTTAGGCGTTCTTTGGTTTTTACGAAAAACTTAGTTGGAATGACACCTTCTTGGATACAGCTTCTGTCTGCACTAGTGTCAAATAAAGCTATGCCAGTCCAAACAAAGGACTCACCGACGATGAGAGTGATCCTAATGTGATACTTTTGAATCCTAATCGAGGAGAGCTATCCTAAGAAGGATTCTGTTTCATCATCGTCTTGGTCAGAGGTTGCAACAACCTGTACAGCCTCTTTGATCTTTTGTGGCTCATTAGATAATTGTTGGAGGACAAGTCTATCTAGTTCTTGTTTAGCTTTTATTTCCCTAGTTTCTTCCTTTAGGTGTGCTATCTCAGATTGAAGGTCTAAAATGGTCACTTTTACTACTTTAGGGTTATCAGAGGGATCTCTTAAGAATATCAGTTATGTTATAGGTATTGGCTACCTGGGGGTGATTTTGAAAAGTTGAAGACGAGGATGTTGAAGGCTTATTAAGGACTGTCTTTAGTTTTCCTAAATAGTCCTTTTAAAGTTCAGGATCTTGAAGATCACCAATCACTTAAAAGAAGATCTTGTTCTTTCGTGAGAACATGAATCTGAGGGAGGTCGTCCTGGTCAGACCCTTGTGAGGATGAGGAAAATTAATCTAGATCATCTTCGACTATGTTGTTAAATTGATTATCACCGGACATTTCATTATCTGTGATATCCGAAGAATCGCTTAATTCAACAAGCAATTTCTCTATTTTGTTTAGAGTGGGTTCTTCAAGTTGTAGGCTCTTGATTTTCTGAGAGACTTTGCAAAACTTGGCGATGTGGCCTAGCTTCCGCCCCTCTGGTATCAGAGCCAGTGGGAAGTAAGGATGTGATTCTTGTTTTTAACATACTGTTATGTGGTACTGCCAGATCTAGTTAGAAACTCACGGATCTGTTTATTTATGATGAAGTTTGAACGTGTTCCTAATTTATCTTGTTATAGTACAAAGATGTTAGATCTGATGATAGATCTGTAGATCTGCTGATTCTTTTCCATAAAATGGTTAAACATATGCTTGTAATTCAAAGGATCTTTGAAGATTGCACTGGAACCCTTTCGGGTCTGCGCTGTAAGCGTGGTTCCCAGAGACTATGGCGAAGTGATGCCTGTAAATGTACCTGGTAGACTTGCAGATGGTTTTAAAACCTTTGGGTCATCCAAAAGTAATACTTTGAAAAACAATCATAAAGCTTAATCCTTTTGAGTAAAAAAATTAGTATACTTACAAATCCACTCTCTGTGTCTATCACTAAGCACAATAGTAAGATAAAATCTGAATAAATCTCTTATAAGATCTTATAATTTATAGATCTATGAAATTTATTGCCAGATCTGACTCTTTCACATACAATAGAGTTAAGAACTTGAATAACCTCTTTATGAAACCACTTGGTTTTTCGAGCCGAGGATAAGAAGCAATTTAAATTATTGCTATGTCATACTTTCACTCCCTCTCGTCTAGATCTACGAGTTCATCCTCCTCCTCATCTTCTTCTAATTTCAAGCTCGTAGAAGAGATTAGTTTCTTTGATTTGCAGCAATCAATTGACGACTGGAAAATCCCCAAACATCTCCAGTCAACAATTAACAAGTCTAAAAAATGGAGCTTGACAAGTGATTATCACATGTCTACCATTGAGCAGACTATTACTATGGAATCGGACCACGAGGAAATCAAACTTCTCAATATCAAATCTATTGAAAAATATAGGAAGAAATATAATTACATCCATTTTGGTTTAGTACAAATAGCCGCTAAGCCTTTATCTAGAGAAGGATTGGACACATCACTCCTACTCTGTCTTAGAGATTCTAGATTTCTAGAGTTCAATGATTCATTGTTAGGAATGGTAGAAACCAGTCTTTACAATGGTCCAATTTATTTTGACTGTTTCTCTAACTTCACAGTCCCCTTAAGGATAGGAACATTTTAGATGCCTTGATCCTAAACGTTAGGACTTCTAATTATTGGACCAAGGCTGGCTCCCTTCCAGTAGCTCTCAACAAGTAGCTCTCAAAATCTGCAGGCAAGATAAGATTTTTAGGCAACTTGCCAATGATAGGGCACAAAGACGTAGGGACTTAGAAAGTTTCTGCGAACAATTCGGCCTTCCTTCGTGTGGTAGTAAACCTCATAGTAAGAAGAATCCTAAAACCGATTCGTCCAAAATTAGAAAATAAAATTTCAATAGGAAAAGGAAACCTTCCTATAATAAGTATAAGTCTTCTAAATCTTTTCATAAAGACGGAAAACCTTCTACTTCCACTGGCAAATGTTTCAAGTGTGGAAAGCCAGGCCACATCGACAAGTTTTGCAAAGTCTCTCAGAAAATCAAGAGCCTACAACTTGACGAACCCACTCTAAACAAAATAGAAAAATTGCTTGTTGAATTAAGCGATTCTTCTTGAAGTGATTGTGATCTTCAAGATGCTGAACTTAAAAAAGACTATTTAGGAAAACTTAAGACAGTCCTTAATAAGCCTTCAACATCCTCGTCTTCAACTTTTTAAAATCACCCCCTGGTAGCCAATACCTACAACATTACAGATATTCTTAAGATATTTCCCTCTGATAGTCCTAAGGTAGCAAAAATGACCATTTCAGACCTTCAATCTGAGATAGCACACCTAAAGGAAGAAATTAGGGAAATAAAAGCTAGACAAGAACTAGATAGACTTGTCCTTCAACTATTATCTAATGAGCCACAAAAGCACAAAGAGGTTGTACAAGTTGTTGCAACCTCTGAACAAGACGATGATGAAATAGAATCCTTCTAAGGACACCTCTCCTCGATTAGGATTCAGAAGTATCACGTTAGGATCACTCTCATCGTCAGTGAATCCTTTGTTTAGACTGGCATAGCTTTATTTGACACTGGTGCAGACAGAAGCTGTATCTAAGAAGGTGCCAGTCCAACTAGGTTTTTCGTAAAAACCAAAGAACGCCTAAGGGCCGCCAATGGTGAAAAACTTAAAATCACTTACAAACTTTCTTAAGTAAAGGTCATAACCTCTCCAGACAACCGGAACTGGTACATCCAGACTCCATTTTTACTAACAAAAGACCTTTGCAATGCAGTAATCCTAGGTATTCCTTTCATCCAACTTTGCAAACCATACCTAGTTACAAACAAAGGCATTCATATGGATTATCCCACAAGCAACGTCCCACTTTCTTTTCATAAGCCTCCAACTTATGAAATCATTCATTCTTTAATAAATAAAGAAAAGCAAATTATGTTCTTAAAAGAAGAAGTTGCTTTTCAAAGAATACTGAAATGATTGACTGACTCTGTATCCTCTTCTAAAACCCAAAATTTAGAAGCTAGAATTCAACAGGAGCTTTGTTCTGATCTGCCTATGGCATTTTGGAAACGAAAAAGACACGTTGTTGGGCTTCCTTACGAGCCTGACTTTGATGAGAAAAATATTCCAACCAAAGCTCGACCCATTCAAATGAATCACGAGCTTACAATGCATTGTCAAAAAGAGATCAATGATCTCNTCACCTACGACCAGATAGTTAGCCAGATTCAACAAGTTGCTCTCAAAATTTACAAGCAAGATATGATGCTTAGGCAACTTACCAAGGATAGGGCACAAAGACGTAGAGACTTAGGAAGTTTCTGCGAACAATTCGGTCTTCCTTCGTCCGGTAGTAAACCTCATAGGACGAAGAATCCTAAAACCAATACGTCCAAAATTAGAAAATACAATTTCAATGGGAAAAGGAAACCTTCCTATACTAAGTATAAGTCTTGTAAATCTTTTCATCAGAACGGAAAAACTTCTACTTCCATTGGAAAATGTTTCAAGTGTGGAAAGTCAGGCCACATCGCCAATTTTTTGCAAAGTCTCTCAGAAAATCAAGAGCCTACAACTTGACGAACCAACTCTAAACAAAATAGATAAATTACTTGTTGAATTAAGTGATTCTTCGGATATTACAGATAATGAAATGTCCGATGATGAGCAATTTAACAGCATACTCAAAGATGATCTAGATTCATCTTCCTCATCCTCACAAGGGTCTGACAAGGACGACCTCCCTCAGATTAATGTTCTCACGAAAGAACAAGATCTTCTTCTTGAAGTGATTGGTGATCTTAAAGATCCTGAACTTAAAAAGGATTATTTAGGAAAACTTAAGACAGTCCTTAATAAGCCTTCAACATCCTCGTCTTTAACTTTTCAAAATCACCTCCAGGTAGCCAATACCTACAACATTACTGATATTCTTAAGACATTTCCCTCTGATAGCCCTAAGGTAGCAAAAATGACCATTTCAGACCTTCAATCTGAGATAGCACACCTAAAGGAAGAAATTAGGGAAATAAAAGCTAGACAAGAACTAGATAGACTTGTCCTTCAACTATTATCTAATGAGCCACAAAAGCACAAAGAGGTTGTACAAGTTGTTGCAACCTCTGAACAAGACGATGATGAAATAGAATCCTTCTAAGGACACCTCTCCTCGATTAGGATTCAGAAGTATCACGTTAGGATCACTCTCATCGTCAGTGAATCCTTTGTTTAGACTGGCATAGCTTTATTTGACACTGGTGCAGACAGAAGCTGTATCTAAGAAGGTGCCAGTCCAACTAGGTTTTTCGTAAAAACCAAAGAACGCCTAAGGGCCGCCAATGGTGAAAAACTTAAAATCACTTACAAACTTTCTTAAGTAAAGGTCATAACCTCTCCAGACAACCGGAACTGGTACATCCAGACTCCATTTTTACTAACAAAAGACCTTTGCAATGCAGTAATCCTAGGTATTCCTTTCATCCAACTTTGCAAACCATACCTAGTTACAAACAAAGGCATTCATATGGATTATCCCACAAGCAACGTCCCACTTTCTTTTCATAAGCCTCCAACTTATGAAATCATTCATTCTTTAATAAATAAAGAAAAGCAAATTATGTTCTTAAAAGAAGAAGTTGCTTTTCAAAGAATACTGAAATGATTGACTGACTCTGTATCCTCTTCTAAAACCCAAAATTTAGAAGCTAGAATTCAACAGGAGCTTTGTTCTGATCTGCCTATGGCATTTTGGAAACGAAAAAGACACGTTGTTGGGCTTCCTTACGAGCCTGACTTTGATGAGAAAAATATTCCAACCAAAGCTCGACCCATTCAAATGAATCACGAGCTTACAATGCATTGTCAAAAAGAGATCAATGATCTCTTAGACAAAAGGATTATTTCTTCTTCAAAATCTCCCTGGAGTTGTGTGGCATTTTATGTCAACAAAAACTCCGAAATCGAGCGCGGAGTCCCTCGCTTGGTTATCAATTACAAACCTCTTAACACAACACTTAGATGGATTAGGTATCGTATTCCTAACAAGAAGGACTTATTACAAAGAGTCCATGCTGCCATAATTTTCTCTAAGTTTGATTTAAAATCTCGATTTGGCAAGTACAAATCGACCCAAAAGACAGGTACAAGACTGCTTTTACAGTCCTTTTGGATAGTATGAATGTAATGTAATGCCATTCGGATTAGAGAACGCCCCTTCTGAATTCTAGAAGACAATGAATGATATCTTTAATTCATATTCTATTTTTGTTATAACTTATATCGACGATGTCTTAGTTTTCTCGACAAGCATCGAGCAACATTTCAAACATCTAGGAATTTTCTTTTAACACTACTAAAGAAAATGGATTACTCCAGACAAATATCTGGTTCCTTGGCCATAATATCCAACAAAGGACTATTACTCCTATCCAGCGATCCCTCCATTTTGCTGACAAATTCCCAGATCAAATTCTGGACAAGATGCAGCTTCAAAGATTCCTTGGTTGTGTCAACTACATTTTCGATTTTATTTCGAGAATAAGCATTCTGCTTAAACCCCTCCCCGACAGGTTGAAAGAGCCTCCAGTTCCTTGGATGGATGCCCAAACCAACGCAATCAAATAACTTAAGTTGAAACTCAAGAGTCTCCCTTTCCTGAGTCTCCCCGATCCATCTACTTTTAAAATAGTAGAAACAGATGCATCACATTTAGGATACGATGGAATTTTGAAACAACTTAGTAATGATAAAGAAAGTATCATTGCTTATACTTCTAAACATTTGAATAATTCTCAACAGAATTATCCTACAATTAAGAAAGAAATTTTGGCTATTGTTTTGTACATATCAAAATTTCAATCACACTAATTAAACCAAAAGTTTTTTGCTTCGCATTGACTGTAAAGCAGCTAAATCTGTTCTACAGAAGGATGTGCAAAATATTACTTCAAAACATATTTTCGCCAGAAGGAAAGCTATTTTATCAATATTTGATTTTGATATTAAATATATAAAGGGAAGAGCTCAAATTCCATAACGGATTTTCTAACTAGAGAATTTCTACAAGGCAGATAAAATGCCGAAAAAACCAAAACCCCCCGAGGTTGGCTCTGCCGCTCCCGGAGGAGAAGCAACAACAATAGGCTGCCACACAACAGCCAAAGGACAAAGCAATTCAAACAGTTGTTCCAAAACAACTAACAACAACCGTTGCCCAAAAGCAACGACCAGATGAAGCTGGATCCAGCCAGCCAAAATGCAGGTCCCCCGTATTCACATAATGGTATCTTCCAATTTCAGCACATCCAATTTCTATTTTCCAACCCAAAAGATGGGCAGACATTGCTGAAGAATCTTCTTCGGAAGACGACAATATTCAATATGCACAACAACCGGCTTCCACATGGACAACATCAAATTTTAGGAGATGGTCAGAACTAATGGGTTTTACTTCAAAAACACCCATGATCCATCCAAACCAAGGAGAAATAGCAAGAAACATGGCACAATTTCTAGAAACAATCGCCAAACAAGCCCTCACTCCTTCAAACTCAACATCAACTTCAGTTGTGGCTGCCAAAAGCACCACAACCAACCCAGTGGTGGAAAAAGTCCCCACTATAAACCAAGTGGCAACCAAAAGTCCCATTGCAATAAATATTAACACAGTGGTGGCAAAAAACCTCACCACACAATGCACGGTGCCTTCTGCACCCAAACAGGCACTTCGTTCATCCTTGTCTCAACCAATTTCTTCAGCAGGTCCTTACTATGAGGAACCTCAATACATCAAGAACGAAATGACTTATTCACTCGTTAAAACCGAGCCATGTCTTTGGATTTCCAACCCTACAGAAGTAGCAAAGAAAATGCTCAACCCTACTGCTAATTTCCTTTAGAAAACTCCTGCCCATACTCAGAAGTTTTATGAATTCATCTTAGCAGACACTCAATCATGTCTGTTCAAACCCTTTTTGGACAAAACCCAAAAATGTGTTACGCATACCACAATATGGATCAACAAAATAATCTCGCCAAAGGGATGGGGGGATCACCCGACAAAAGTCAAAAAACTTTTTCAACCTTTTCATCCACAATTTTTCATCTATTATGATTATACAGATGCACGGTTTAACGCATTCACATTCCAGAACCATGTCAATAAACATTCTTACTTTCTTCTTTGGGGTAGACAACTGCTAGTAGATTTTTCCCAATAGTTTTTGCATTAATGGTGGCCTATTTACGGTCATTTAGCAGATATATGTCCTCCACCAGTGAAAGAATGATTTGGGTATTTTTGTTCTAGATTTCACGGAGATCAGCACATACCCCAGCTCCTTTAATTTTCCCTCAGATTCCACATCCCATGAATATATGCCAGAAATTTGTCTTCCACAAACGGGAAGGATTCAGAGGTATTACCTTGTTAGCCCTTCAAGGCTACTATAAATGGTATACGGCATGGAAAAATGCCACAGGAACTTACTCACTAGAAATTGAAAATTAGTTTTTGAGCAATCCCAAATTTCTGTCACCAACAGATGTAGCAAATACTTCATTTTTGCAGCATATACCAGAGGGGCGGAAGCTAGTCCCCGATATCAAAGGTAGAGGGGAATGAGAAATAAAAGGAATGTAAGGAACATGAAGCAATAAATAAAGAAAAACTCAGGCGGCAAAGCCAAACATATGCAAACGTATGCTAAATAAAACAGGCGGCAGAGCTGATCGAATGCAAGTATGTTATTAAAACATAAAATTTGCCGGCAGAGCCGACCAGAAGTATTATTAATAATAAGAAATTAAAATACAGATATTAAAAAATTAAAACTTAAAAGCTTACAGACTATAGAGCTCTTAAGTGTTGAGAGGATTTAGAGAGAGGAAATGTGTAGAGAGAATTCTGAAATTTGGGAGAAGGATTGAATGCCTTCTTCAATGAGTGAGGCGGTCTATTTATAGCATTATAGGGCGTGCTACAGTGAAAGTGTACAATGTTTTGCTACAGTGAAAAGTGCACAATAATCTACAGTGATAAGTGCACAATAATCTACAATAACATTGCTACACTAACTTCCAAAAAATTCTTTGCTAGCACCATGGCTGATGTCAGCAGCAAATTATTCCTGACTTTGACTTATTCTTGGTCATAGTGAGAGTCATCCTCTTCTTCTGATTGTTCTTCAAACGAAGGGGATGAATGTTGATAGGGAACTATCCTTTTAAGTTGTTGTAGAAGGTTTTTCATCTCCTGGATGTAGTCTTCTTTGCTGGTAGAGCCTGCTAATTTGGCTTGAACTACCCTTCTCTGTTGCAAAAATGAAGTATTTGCTACATCTGTTGGTGACAAAAATTTGGGATTGCTCGAAAATCATTTTTCGACATCTGGTGAGTAAGTTCCTGTGGAATCTTTCCATGCCTTATAGCATTTACAGTAGCCTAGAAGGGCTAACAAAGGCATACCTCTGAATCCTTTTCGTTGTGAAAAATAAACTTCTGGGCGTATATCTATTGGATGTGGAATATGAGGGAAAATTGAGGCAACTTGGGAATGTGCTGATCTCTGTGAAATCTAGAACAAAAATACTCAAATCCTTCTTTCACTGGTGGAGAAAATATATCTGCTAAATAACCGTAAATAGGCCACCATTGATTCAAAAACCATTAGGGAATATCTACTGGCAGTTGTTTACCCCAACGAAGAAAGTAAGAATGCTTGTTGACATGGTTCTGGAATGTGAATGCGCTAAACCATACATCTGTATAATCATAAAAGCTAAAAAATTGTGGATGAAAAGGTTGGGGAAGTTTTTTGACTTTTGTCAGGTGATCCCCCCATCCCCTTGGCGAAATTATTTTGTTGATCCACATCGTGGTATGCGTAACATATTTTTGGCTTTTGTCCAAAAAGGGTTTGAACAGACATGATTGGATGTCTGCTAAGATGAATTCAATAAAACTTATGAGTATGGGTAGGAGTTTTCTGAAGGAAATTGGCAGTAGGGTCGAGCATTTTCGTTGCTACTTCTGTAGGGTTGGAAATCCAAACACATGGCTCGGCTTGAACAAGTAAATAGGTCATTTCGTTCTTAATGTATTGAGGTTCCTCAGAGTAAGGACCTGCTGAAGAAATTTGTTGAGGCACAGATGAAGGAAATGCCTGTTTGGGTGTAGAAGGCAGGGTTTTTTGCCACCACTGTGTTAATATTTCTTGCAATGTGACTTTTGGTCGCCACTTGCTTTTTAGTGGGGCCTTTTTCCACCACTTGGTTGGTTGTAGTGCTTTCAGCTGCCATAGCTGAAGTTGATGCTGAGTTTGAAGGAGTGAGGGCTTGTTTGGCGATTGTTTCTAGAAATTGCCATGTTTCTTGCTATTTCTCCTTAGTTTGGATGCATCATAGGTGTTGTTGAAGTAAAACCCATTAGTTCTAACCATCTCTTATAATCTGTTGTTGTCTATGTGGAAGCCGGTTGTTGTGCAAATTGAATATTGTCATCTTTCGAAGAAGATTCTTCAGCAATGTCTGGCCGTCTTTTAGGTTGGGAAATAGAAATTGGCTGTGCTGAAATTGGATGTGAAGATACCACTATAGGAATACCCTTCATGGCATAATCAGCGAGGGACCTGCATTTTGGCAGGCTGGATCCAGCTTCATCTGATCACTGCTTTTGGGCAACGATTGTTGTTAGTTGTTTGGAACAACTGCTTGAATTGCTTTGTCCTTTGGCTGTTGTGTGGCAGCCTGTTGTTGTTGCTTCTCCTCCAGGGGCGGCAGAGCCAACCTCGGGGGTTTTGGTTTTTTTTATCTTCCTTGTAGAAATTCTCCGGTTAGAAAATCGGGTATTGAATTTGCGCTTCCCTTTATATATATTCAATATCAAAATCAAATATTGATAAAATAGCTTACCATCTGGAAAAAATATGTTTTGAAGCAATGTTTTGCACATCCTTCTTTAGAACAGATTTAGCTGCTTTACAGTCGATGCGAAGCAAAAACTTTTGGTTTAATAAGTCTGATTGAAATTTTTATAAGCACAAAACAATAGACAAAATTTCTTTCTTAATTGTAGGATGATTCTGTTGAGAATTACTCCAATGTTTAGAAGTATAAGCAATGATACTATCTTTATTATTACTAAGTTTTTTCAAAATTCCACCGTACCCTAAATCTGATGCATCAGTTTCTTCTATTTTAAAAGCAGATGGATCGGGGAGACTCAGGAAAGGCAGACTCTTGACTTTCAACTTAAGTTGTTTGATTTTGTTGATTTGGGCATCTGTCCAAGGAACTGGAGGCTTTATCGTGGAGGGGTTTAAGAAGAATGCTTAATCCTTGAATAAAATCAGAAATGTACTTGACACAACCAAGGAATCTTTGAAGTTGCGTCTTGTCTAGAATTTGATCTAGGAATTTGTCAGCAAACTGGAGGGATCGCTGGATAGGAGTAATAGCCCCTTGTTGGATGTTATGGCCAAGGAACGTGATATTTGTCTGGAATAAGCTGTATTTGGTCCTAGACAGAGCTAATCCATTTTCTTTAATAGTGTTAAAGAAAATGCCTAGATGTTTGAAATGTTGCTCGATGCTTTTCGAGAAAACTAAGACATCGTCAATATAAGTTATAACAAAACTGGAATATGGATTAAAGATATCATTCATTAGCTTCTGGAATTAAGAAGGGGCGTTCTTTAATCTGAATGGCATTACATTCCATTCATACTGTCCGAAAGGGATTGTAAAAGCAGTCTTGTACCTGTCTTTTGGGTCGATTTGTACTTGCCAAAATCTAGATTTTAAATCGAGCTTAGAGAAAATTATGGCAGCATGGACTCTTCGTAATAAGTCCTTCTTGTCAGGAATAGGATACGTAATCCATTCAAGTGCTGCGTTAAGAGGTTTGTAATTGATAACTAAGCGAGGGACTCCTCGCTCAATTTCGGAGTTTTTGTTGACATAAAATGCCGCGCAACTCCAGGGAAATTTTGAAGGAGAAATAGTCATTTTTGTCTAAGAGATCATTGGTCTCTTTTTGACAATGCATCATAAGCTCGTGATTCATTTGAATGGGTCGAGCTTTGGTTGGAATATTTTTCTCATCAAAGTTAGGCTCGTAAGGAAGCCTAACAATGTGCCTTTTTCGTTTCCAAAATGCCATAGGCCGATCGAAACAAAGCTCCTGTTGAATTCTAGCTTCTAAATTTTTTATTTTAGTAGAGAATAAAGAGTCAGTCAATTGTTTCTGTATTCTTTGAAAAGCAACTTCATTCTTTAAGAACATAATTTGCTTTTCTTTATTTTGTAAAGAATGAATGATTTCATAAGTTGGAGGCTTATGAAAAGGAAGTAGAACGTCGCTTGTGGGATACTCCATAAGAATGCCTTTGTTGGTAACTAGGTATGGTTTGCAAAGTTGGATGAAAGGAACACCTATGATTACTGCATTGCAAAGGTCTTTTGCTAGTTAAAATGAAGTCTGGATGTACCAGTTCCGGTTGTTTGGAGAGGTTGTGACCTTTACAGAAGGAAGTTTGTAAGTGTTTTTATGTTTTTCACCAGTGGCAGCCCTTAGGCGTTCTTTGATTTTTACGAAAAACTTAGTTGGAATGACACCTTCTTGGATACAGCTTATGTCTGCACCAGTGTCAAATAAAGCTAAGCCAGTCCAAACAAAGGAGTCACCGACGATGAGAGTTATCCTAACGTGATACTTCTGAATCCTAATCAAGGAGAGGTATCCTAAGAAGGATTCTGTTTCATCATCGTCTTGGTCAGAGGTTGCAACAACCTGTACAGCCCCTTTGAGGTTTTGTGGCTCATTAGATAATTGTTGGAGGACAAGTCTATCTAGTTCTTGTCTAGCTTTTATTTCCCTAATTTCTTCCTTTAGGTGTGCTATCTTAGATTGAAGGTAAGAATATCAGTAATGTTGTAGGTATTGGCTACCTGGGGGTGATTTTGAAAAGTTGAAGACGAGGATGTTGAAGGCTTATTAAGGACTGTCTTAAGTTTTCCTAAATAGTCCTTTTTAAGTTCAGGATCTTGAAGATCACCAATCACTTCAAGAATAAGATCTTGTTCTTGCGTGAGAACATTAATCTGAGGGAGGTCATCTTGGTCAGACCCTTGTGAGGATGAGGAAGATGAATCTAGATCATCTTCGAGTATGTTGTTAAATTGCTCATCACCGGACATTTCATGATATGTAATATCCGAAGAATCACTTAATTCAACAAGCAATTTCTCTATTTTGTTTAGAGTGGGTTCGTCAACTTGTAGGCTCTTGATTTTCTGAGAGACTTTGCAAAACTTGGCGATGTGGCCTGGCTTTCCACACTTGAAAATTTTGCCAGTGGAAGTATATGTTTTTCCGTCTTTATGAAAAGATTTAGAAGACTTAAACTTTGTATATAAAGGTTTCCTTTTCCTATTGAAATTGTATTTTCTCATTTTGGACGAATCGGTTTTAGGATTCTTCTTCCTATGAGGTTTACTACCGCACGAAGGAAGACCGAATTGTTCGCAGAAACTTCCTAAGTCTCTATGTCTTTGTGCCCTATCCTTGGCAAGTTGCCTAAGCATCTTATCTTGCCTGCAGATTTTGAGAGCAACTTGTTGAATCTGGCTAACTATCTGGCCGTAGGTGATTTGATCATAGGGAACAATATCACCGGAATATTGACTCTGAAATTCTTTCTTGACTAAATCTCTAAGGGACTTAGGCAAGCCATCTAAGAATTTTTCATTCCAATAAGGGAGGTTCCCATCCGGTCTTTCATAGATTCTGGTGAGGAAGGAATCCTTATACTACCTAAAGTCTGAAAGAGTTTTGCACTTAAGGTTGTTAAGTATTTCAGACGATTTTTCTCTAAAAATACCTGAACAACCTATAAATATCTTGATGATTGTGTAAATCAAAGTGTTGATAGAATCAGGGATTGTTTCGCCATCCTTTAGGATTGATTGTCCTAATTAATCTAATTTAACGGCTTGGAAAATTTGTTGTTTTTCCTCGTCGCTTAAATGGGTATCCCACCACCCCTTAAGTTGGCCTTTAAAACCAGCGACTAAGACATGGGTAGTACTCTGGTTAGAACAGTTGTGGGAGGTTTTATAAGCAGTTGCTACCATGGTCATCTGCTGTAATTAGGCAAGAATATTATATTTGGAACATCCATCGATATTCCACTCATAGATATTATGAGAATTATAATTATTCTGCATGGTATTGGGTCTTTCTTCTAAGACTACATCTGGATGTGTAACTCTATTGAAATCGCTTCTGGTTTTTCTACCTTATACCTAGCTTGTGAAACTCTATATTCGAAGTCTACTGTCTCAATTCTAGTAGGATATGAAGATACTGAATGTCTAGCAGAATGAATCGGTGGAATTTCAGAGGAACTTACTCTTTTGGCTAAGGGACCTCTTAAAAGAAACTAGCACAGATCAGGAAGAGAGTTATTGGATTTGGGAAACCGCCGTGTTTTGTGGCTTTTGAGTAGGAGTGGCATCCTGCAGAAGTCATTTTTTCAGGAGAGAAACCTGATTCCAAGAGATTGGTTTTGGAATAGACAGATGAGACCTTTGCAGATCTGTCTGAAAGAGAACTATTTCGCCTTTGTGAGTAGTTCTCATAGCTCCAGTGTTAAAGGCAGAACTCATTGCCTTATACTGAATTCTGTAAATAATTGCTACTGGAAGGGAGCCATCCTTGGTCTTATAATTAGAAGTCTTAATGTTTAGGGTCAAGGCATCTAAAATGTTCCTATCCTTAAGGGAGACTGTGAAGTTAGGGAAACAGTTGAAATAAATTGGACCATTACAAAGATTGGTTTCTACCATTCCTAACAAAGAATCATTGAACTCTAGAAATCTAGAATCTCTAAGACAGAGTAGGAGTGATGTGTCCAATCCTTCTCTGGATAAAGGCTTAGCGATTATTTGTATTAAACCAAAATGGATGTAATTATATTTCTTCCTATATTATTCAATTGATTTGACATTGAGAAGTTTGATTTCCTCACGGTTTGATTCCAGAGGAATAGTCTGCTCAATGGTAGACATGTGATAATTACTTGTCAAGCTTCATTTTTTAGACTTGTAAATTGTTGACTGGGGATGTTTGGGGATTTTTCAATCGTCAATTGATTGCTGCAAATCAGAGAAACTAATCTCTTCTTTGAGCTTAAAATTGGAAGAAGATGAGGAGGAGGATGAACTTGTAGATCTAGACGAGAGGGAGTGGAAGTATGACATAGCAATAATTTAAATTGCTTCCTATCCTCGGCTCGAGAGACCAAGTGGTTTCATAAAGAGGTTATTCAAGTTCTTAACTATACTGTATGTGAAAGAGTCAGAGCTGGCAATAAACTTCATAGATCTATAAATTATAAGATCTTATAAGAGATTTGTTCAGATTTTATCTTACCATTGTGCTTAGTGTTAGACATAGAGGGTGGATCTGTAAGTATACTAATTTTTTACTCAAAAGCGTTAAGCTTTATGATTGTTTTTCAAAGAATTACTTTTGGATGACCCAAATATTTTAAAACCATCTACAAGCCTACCAGGTACATTTACAGGCATCACTTCGCCATAATCCCTGGGAACCACGCTTACAGTGTAGATCCGAAAGGATCCAGTGCCATCTTCAAAGATCCTTCGAATTACAAGCATATGTTGAACCATTTTATGGAAAAGAATTAGTAGATCTACAGATCTAACATCTTTGTACTCTAGCAAGATTAAGTAGGAACAACTTTCAAACTTAATCATAAATAAACAGATTCGTGCGTTTCTAACTAGATCTGGCAGTACCACATAACAGTATGTTAAAAACAAGAATCACATCCTTACTTCACCATTGGCTCTGATACCAGAGGGGCGGAAGCTAGTCCTCGAAGGGGTAGAGGGGACTGGAAAATACGAGGAATGTAAGGAACAGGAACCAATAAATGAAGAAAAACTCGGTCGGCTCTGCCGCCTATTTTATTTAGCATACGTTTGCATATGTTCGGCTTTGCCTCCTGAGTTTTTTTTATTTATTGCTTCTTGTTCCTTACATTCCTCATATTTTTCAATTCCCTCTACCCCTTCGGGGACTAGCTTCCGCCTCTCTGTTATATATATATATATATATATATATATATATATATGATTTCTGACCTGCAGAATCTCAATTAGAGTTATTTATATTTTCCTGTCTAACATGTATTCAAGACAGATTTAGTATTTTATTGTATTTCCTAGTTGATACTCATGCACTTGTGACATCGGATTTTAGGGGTTCCTACTGGTTATTCACTATTGTAGTTCATGTAAGTTCTATTTCACATTTTTTCATTCATATAAACTATGATTTTAAGGTACTAGAATGAGTAATTAAATTGACTAATCACTGTTGGCCTGCCTGAGTGGTGTTAGGCGTCATCACGACCACTGGTGGATTTTGGGTCGTCACATACACTATCTGAAATAATAATTATAATAATGCAAGGATAGAAGGACACCAGGGACTGCAATCAGGATGCAGCTCTACCTTGAGTCTCCACAGCAACAGCTACCATTCTCGGTACTCAGCTAGGTCCAACTCTAGGATTTGCACAATTAAGTGCAATGCGTAGTATGAGTACAACCGACCACATGTACTCAGTATATATCATGACTAACCTCGACGAGGTAGTGGCTATAGTGATCAATGTTACTCACTATAAAACCTGTACAATTCATGAACATATATACATATATATACATATATATAGTGAAAAAAAATGGCAGTTCCTAATTTTGATAAAATATTAACGATACAAGTTATGTATATATATGTATACATATATGTACACACACACACACACACACATATATATATATATATATATATGTTTAGATATGTATATTATATGTTCATGAATTGTACAAGTTTGAGAGCGAGTAACATTGATCACTTTCACCACTACCTCGCCGAGGTTAGTCATGATATTTAGTGAGTACATGAGGTTGGTTGTACTCATACTACACATTGCACTTAATTGTGCAAATCCTGGAGTTGGACCTAGCTGAGCACCGAGAGTGGTAGCTGTTACTGTGGAGACTCAAGGTAGAGCTACATCCTGATCGCAGTCCCTGGTGTCCTTTTATTTTTGCATTATTATTATTTTTTCAGATAGTGTATGTCACGATCCAAAATCCTCGAGTGGTCGTTATCCGCGCCTAACACTGCTCAGGCAAGCCAACAGTGATTACTCAATTTAATTACTCATTCTAGTGCCTTAAAATCATAATTTTTTGTTAATGAAATAGTATAAAATAGAAGTTACACGAACTATAATAGTGAATAACCTGTAGGAACCCCTAAAATCCGGTGTTACAAGTGCATGAGCATCAACTAGAAAATATAATAAAATACAACATCTGTCTTGAATACAAGTTAGACAGGAAAATATAAGTAACTCTGATGGAGACTCTGCAGGCTGCGGATCGTAACATGAAATGCAACTCTCAGTAAAGTCCCCGAAATGGCCGTGCCTCTGCGCTCAAAGGACCACTAGACATATAAGTCCCTACACAAAAAGTGCAGCAGGTGTAGTATGAGTACGTAAATCAATGCGTACCCAGTAAGTGTCTAGCCTAACCCTAGAGAAGTAGTAACGAGGGGTCGACATCAACACTTACTAGTGGTCCAATATGATAGATACAGTAGAAGTAAAGAGATGTGAGTCACAGTAGAAATACGAAATAACAAGTGTAAATATATGGTACAGTCCTCCTCTCAGCAATGACTCAAACTCTCAGCTAGTAGCTACCTCCTCAATCGGAGTGTGTGTGTGTATATATATATATATATATATATATATATATATATATATATATATATATATATATATATA
>MCJB01049075.1:64300-140524 GCA_002018475.1 Nicotiana obtusifolia | reverse complement strand
TATATATATATATATATATATATATATATATATATATATATATATATATATATATATAATGGACCTTACCAGATAGATCGTCACAGTTCAATCAGGAAAAAGCTCACAGATATGCTTGCTTCTTGCCAATTATTACTCATGATTTCATAAGAGTATTTTACAGAAAAGCCAAGGCGTACGGCCCGATCCATCATTACATTACCAAACCATAGGTACATCTATTTTATTGCCGAGGCGAATGGCCCGCTCCCATGAGAGTTTAGTACATAAATCCTGCCGAGATGTGCGACCTGATCTATCTAGTGTGTGCACTGCCGAGGGTCAAACGGCACGAACCATAGATGTATCTATCCTGCCAAGGCGAACGACCGATCCTATTAGAATAAGAAGCTTTGACGGGTCCTCGACCCCACTCACGAATAGTCACGTGAGTTGTAAATTTTCTTTAAGGGAATGTTTCGATGAGAATGCATAACGCGGGAGAATTTCATATGGAGAGTACAATTAAATTCGTGGCTTATCATGAAGCCCGTCAAATCTCTACAGTAGCAAGTCTATCACTCTACACAAGTCTAGTCTCAAATCGCAACGTGATATGAAGAAATTTAATGGCAAGATACAACTCAAATAGTACAGTTATAGCATGGCGGGAACCTAAGTCTACCCGGACATAACATAAATCTAGCTACGCATGGACTCTCGTCACCTGGTGCTTACATAGCCCCCACAGCAAGTAACACATAGCAAATACATCACCTAGGGATAGTCTCCCCCTCACAGAGTTGGAAAGGAGACTTACCTCGCTCCGGAGTTCCATAACCGACTCCAACGCCCCTCAAACACCTCAAACCAAAGTCCGTCGATCCCAAACTATTCAAACAATGTGCAAACCAATCAAAAGATACTCTAATACTCATAATTAATCAATTTAACAAAATTTCCAACACCGCTCGAATAAGTCTAAAAACTGACCCTCAGGCCCACGCGCTCGGATGCCGAAAATTTTCGAAGGTAAACTTTATCCATAACACCAGAACTAAAGTATATAACTTATTCCATATTTCATGTCAATTTCGTGGTCAAATTTCAAAAATACCAAAATTTAGGTTTTCTACCGAAAACCCCACAAATTCTACTATTTTCCATATTTAAATCTTTATACAAACCATGTATTAACTTGTAATAGGTGGGAATCACTTGCCTTGTGATGCTTGATGAAAATCTCCCCTTGAAGCTCTTCAAAATCGCCCAAGCAAGTAAAAAATGAAAGAAAAATGGGCCAAATCCCGTCTTTATAAAACCTTACTACCAAGCAACTTTCCATACCTACGGATACCAGCCGCACCTGTGGAATTCCCATCACAGGTGCGGCTCTAGCTCAGTCCAATCACGTCCGCATCTGCGGGCCCAAATGCGCATCTGCGCTTCCGCTTCTGCGACCAAGGTACGCTTTGGCGCCCACGCTCCTGCGGCTTCTGCGATCAACAGGCCTTCTAGGCCTTTCCGCTCCTGTGCTCCTTCCTCCGTAGAAGCGACGCCGCTTCTACGGTCACTCCAACGCAGGTGCGATTCCGCTTCTGCGGTCCACCTGCTCGCTTCTGCGACCCCAGCCCCAATCATATCTGGCCGCTTCTGTGACCCTCTTGGCCGCTTCCGCGGCTCTGCACCTGCGGTCAAAACCTCGCAGGTGCAGTTATACCAGATATGCTGCCACCAGATTCACTCTGTTAACCATCTAGAAACCACCCAAGGCCCCCAGGATCTTAACTATATATACCAACACTCCCAAAATACAATACGAACTTAGTCGAAGCCTTAAATTACATCGAACAACATCAAAATCATGAATCGCGCCTCGAATCAAACTTATAAATTTCCAAATTTCCAAATTCTATATCTTGTGCCGAAACGTATCAAATCAAGTCCGATTGACATCAAATTTTGCATAAAAGTCATAAATGACATGGCGAAGCTATACCATGGCTCGGAATTCCAAACGGACATCGATAGCATTAAAATCCACTTCAAGTCAAACTTAAGAATATCTTAAAGTTTCAAAATACGCACCTTCCATAATAAGCGCCGAAATGCTCCCGGGTGATTCGATACTCAACCCGAACATACGCCCAAGTCCGAAATCATCATACGAACCTATTGGAAGTTTCAAATTCCGATTCCGAGGTCGTTCAATCAAAAGTCATTCCTTAGTCAATTCTTCCAACTCAACGCATCAAAAATTAGAATTCTCTTTCCAAATCAACTCCGAACTTCCCGAAAATTCAATTCCGACCACACATACAAGTCATAATACTTGAAGTGAAGCACTCGAGGCCTCAAACCGCCGAACGACGTGCTAGAACTCAAAACGACCGATTGGATCGTTACAGCGTAACATATTAGCAGACTTGTATTCATATGTTAAAGCTCATGACTTAGTGTTACCAATTTTTGGGGATTTGTTGTATTGACTTGGTTTCTATTTATGTTTATTCGACTTTTCGAGTCATGCATTTTCTGTATCTATTATTATTGTATTTGTTATTATTTTATGATTGGCTTGCCCAGCAAGTAGGTAGGCGCCATCACGACCGATAATGATTGTGCGTCGTGCCACCAGCTTCTTTATTTCTCTTATGAGCGACAGAGCAATAGCGAAAACCAGAAGTTTCCGTCGAAAATAGTTAGATTTAGCCGAGGAACGCTTTTCCGGTGACATTAACACCAGATTTGTGGGCCTCGTATTCTCTAACATCACTGCGGTGCTACCACCGTGGTAGCTACGACCCCAATAACCCGACTTCGCCCAATTTCAGCTAGATCTGACCGGAATCTGGACGAAAAACTTTATCCAGCGACTATGTTAATGTTCTTAAACTGTTTTTGTTTGTCTTGTTCGTTGGTCGGCTAAGCCGGAGTTTATCGCCCGGCGAGCTGTTACTTTGTTACTATTAATGCTTGCCTCTCTTTGCCGTTGAGGCTCGTGTGGTTCTGCTTCTCTACGCCACTGACTGCTGCTGCTCTGTTCACTGCTATGACTTGTGATGAATTTTGTTTTATTCTTATTTGAAACCTCATCTGCTGATTATGGTTGGAACAACTATTTATTGTGAACTTTGATTACTGATTCATTATTTCTGTTGCGCCGTTGGCAGCGATGGTTCTTAACTTTTCGTCAATCTTTTGAGCTAAATTGCCAGTACCTTTTCTTTGCTACCTTTAACTCCTCTCTTCATAATATTTTACTATCTATAAATATTTTCATGCTTTATCATAAATATTTCTTTTAAATCAATTGCTAGTCTCTTTATTTAGATAATATCAAATTTGAATCTTCTCCTAGTCATTTGAGAATGATTCTTTCCCATTTTACTAATTCAAAATTTACCTGTCACGATAAAAAAAACATCACTAACTGTAATGATGCCTAACCACACTTGTCAATTATAAACATTTGCGGAATATAATAACAAAGATAGAATAAATAAAACTTAAAGTCGAATTAGCATAAATAGTGCAAAATCATTACAACAAATCCTCTAAAACTGATAACACCGAGTCATGAGCTCTAATATATGAATATAAATCTGAAATACTATACGCCAAGGACTGCGATAAGAGAGCAACTCTATCTTGTGTCTCGAATGCAACTGCAACAGTGCTCAACTCTCAGCTGAGCCGACTCCTAGATCTACACAATTAAGTGCAGAGTGCAATATGAATACAGTCGTCCTCGTATACTCGATTAGTATCATGACCAACAACGGTGATGTAGTAGTGAGAATTTCTAATGATACTTACTTACAACCTGTTCAATTCATTAATATGCAAGTACATAACAACAGTACTAAAATCTAAGCATAAAGTACAAGTACAACCAACCAATGCATATAGAGAAGATATGCACAAGTCTTGTAACAGTTTAGCAGCTCAACATATAGAGAATATATGCATCTAACATTAAGGAATCATCAATAGTGCATATAGAGAATATATGCATAAATATTCAACTCAAGGTGCTTAGGGTAACATATAGAGAAGATATGTATCATGACCTAAAATTCAACTAGCAGTGATGGCACCTAACCCGATCCGCTAGGTAAGCCAACTAACAGTCAACACAATCCAAATGAGATTAATAAGAAATCAATGATGAATTAACTGAACTTTTGTATAATAACCCAAGTACCGGTAGTACAAGTCACGAGCCACTAAGACTTAGGTTTACAAAGCTGGTATGAAATAATACAATATCTGTTTGGAATATACATAAATAGAATTTAAAATCTAAAACTACCAAGGACAAGTGATAGTTATATCCAAAAGGTAGGCACATCTGCAATGCCAACTCCCCCCATACACAGCAACATCAACTCCCAAATTTGCACGTAAGGTGCAGAAGTATAGTATGAGTACAACTGAATCCATGTACTCAATAAGTATCATAACTAACCTCAGCAAGGTAATAGAAGCAAGAATTATAAATGGTACTCGCTGGTACCTGTACAGTTTATAAATTCCAACAAGTATAGAACAAACATATGATCAAATCATGAAATCAAAAATAAAATCGCCTTGGTATACATATATTTTCTCAATGTATTCAGCTCAGTCATCAATTCGCCATATAAAGAAGATATGCAAATAAATCTTGTAAACAACTAAGGAAATGCAAGTAAAGAAGAAAAGCAATAACCAAATATCAACCCGTTGCGACGCGCAATTCGATCCAAGTAGAAACTACATCACGATTCTCAAATCCACATGTACACCATCAAGAGAGAAACATGAGAGGATGACCCTAGGGGGACAGATCAATATCCATACTCATGCACGGCCAATTCAACGTGCTATAAGCCCGGCGTGGTTAGAAGCTCAATATCATAATCCGCCCGGCGTAGTCAAAGGCTCAATATTATAAGGCATGATCCCAGATTCAATATCATAATCCGTCCGGCGTGGTCACAGGCTCAACATCACGAATCCACTTAGCATGGTCATAGGCTATATAACAATCCGCCCCGTGTGGTCACAAGTATAACAATATAATCCGCCAGGCTTGGTCACAGGCATAACAACACAATCCGCCTGGCATGGTCACATGCATAACAACACAATCTTCCCGTCGTGGTCACACACATCCAAGCCAAATCATATCACACAAGCAAATATACAAGAATACATGTATATGATCAATAAATATCAGATTTCATGCTCTTGAACTGGTATAAATGACATGCTAAGGTGTATGCATGTGCAAAATGTGCTATCATAGCTCAAATCAACAAATTCATCACGAAAATAGCAATTATCATGTTCAATCAGGAGATTAGCCTCTATGTAATCTCAAAACATGGATCAAATAGCTCACAACAGGGTTATAACTATGAGAAACATCACAACTTAAATCTTATACTCAATTCAAGGCATGTCATAGCCTAAACACTACCCCGAGCATGGATAAATATCTAGGTACTCGCATATGGACTCAAACCCCACACATATGTGCACTCATAGCGCGTAACAATCATTAATAACTCAGACAACTAGTGCCTCAATCAAGTTTAGGTAAGACACTTACCTCAATCAAACCAAATCAAATACCGAGCAAGCCAAAAAATACTCTACAAATACCATCCCGCGTGAATCGAAATCCGAACGGCTCGAAACTTGCCAAAAGCAACACAAAATCATCAAATAATGCTAAAGCATATAAATCCAAATAATAAAGGTCAAATTTTTTTTAATCAAATACCCAAAGTCAACCAAAAGGTTACCCCGGGCCGCACCTTGGAACCCGACAAAACTCACAAATTCTATTCAATTACGAGTCCAACCATATATTTCATCCAATTGTGAATTGATGATCAAAACCGAATTATTCACTTTAAAATTTTTTAGACAAAAACCCCCAATTTCTCTTTTAGATTCATCAATCAAATGCCATAATCGAAGATTGAATCATGTAATATAATCAAATCCGAGTAGAAAATACCTATCCTAATCCATGTGGTGAAAATCTTCTCCAAAATCACCGAAATCCGAGCTCTAACTCCCAGAACGTGATAAAAATAACTCTAACCCTCGAAATAAATAGGATCTACTAGGCATCTCCGTATTTGAGGACACAAGGCCACATCTGTGGCGTAGCTTTCGCGACAAGAACCTCACTTCTGCAAGTAACACATAAATCCTGACCTCTCGCACCTGCAGAAGATTCTCTACGTCTACAACATCACAGGTGCGAGGAAAAGACTGCACCTACTATAGCAACCCACAACCAACCTTCCGCACATGCGGTCCCAAAGGCACACCTGCGCTCCAGCATCTGCGACCAAATTCCACAGGTGCACTTCCGCTCCTGCGCTCATCCCACCGCGTCTGCGGTTCCTTCCTTCCCCAACCAACTTCGACTCTGCGATAGAAAATCCACATCTGCGACTAGCCCTCCGTAGATGCTGGACACACCAGAACAAGGACCTTCAGCAAAAACCAACATAACCCAAAAATTATCCGGAACCAATCTGAAACACGCCCGGGCCCCTCGAAACCCGTCCGATCATTTTAGCAAGTTCCAAAATATAATACGAACTAGCTCGATACCTTATATCCCATATATCAACATCAAAATCATGTATTGGATCTCAAAGCAAACTTAATGAACTTTTGAACTTTCAACTTCAAAAACTCGTGTCGAACCATATCAAATCAATTCGAAATGATCTCGAATTTTGCACACAAGTTCTAAATGACATAACGAGCCTATTCCAACACTCAGAACAACAATCCAAATATGATATCATCAAAGTCAATTCCCAATAAAGCCTATGAACTTTTCAAACATTCAAATTGTCAACTTTCACCAATTATGGCCAAAACCTTCTAGAAGTCTCCAAATGCAAATCCGCACATACGTCCAAGTCCCAAATCACCATCCGCGCCTAACAGAGCTGTCAAAACTCTGATCCATGGTCAAATGCATAACATTCAAATTTGGTCAACTCTTCCAACTTAAAGCTTCCTCGTTAAGAATCATTCTTCCCAATCAATCCCGAACCATTCGAAAACCAAAAACCAATCATACACACAAGTCATAATATACCATATGAAGCTACTCATGACCTCAAACCACCGAACTGAGTGCAATTGCGCAAAACAACCGGTCGAGTCGTTACAATATGTCTCGTGATCAGTCGAAGCAACATATATAGAAGATAATGCATAAAGAGTCATGTTGACATTCCAGCACTAGTATATAGAGAAGATATGTGATAAAAATCATGTATACACCCAAGGTGTTTGCATAAGAGAAGATACGCAAAAATAATAAACTAATAAGTTTTTCTTATACGGCATGTACATCATCAAGAGGGAAACATGAGAGAACGATCCTAGGGGATAGATCCTTATACACACGCTGCACGGACAATTCAAATGCCATAATACAACAATTGCACTGACCACTCACATGCTATGATAACTCAACCCGCACAAATCACTCATATGTTGTCAATCCAGTCTATCACAGAGAAAGCATATACAAGAATACATGTATACGAATAATGTGTACCAAATCACATACTCATGGACTGATGAAAAATAACATACTAAGGTGTATGCATGTACAAAGTGTACTACTACAACTCAAATTAGGGGAATACGCTATAAAATAACTAATATCATGTTTGAACAGGAAATCAACCTACACTTGATCTCTAGCATGATTCAAGAAGTTCATGAGGTCATACAAACATATGAAGCATGATAGCAAGAAGCATAGTATCTAATACAAGGCGTAGAATATCCTAAATACTACCCTAAACATGGATAAAATGCACACATACTCATTTCCCCGCATGTACGTCACCTTCCGTACGTAGCCATTATTAACAATTCAAGCATCTAGTCCCTCAAACCAAAGCTAGGCAAGATACTTTCCTCAAACGAGCAAAAATCAATACTCCAAAAATGCATTCCCATGCAAATTGACCTCCGAACGACTTGAATAAGTCCAATAACACATCACGGTATCAAACAATACTAAAGGAAATTATTCAACCAAAAAGTTGACCCGAGCGCACTTTTGGAACCTGATAAAGCTTATAAATCCCGACAATCCATTCGAATACGAGTCCAAATATACAAGTTTCACCCAAATCCAACTCCAAATCAGGGTCCAAATCTCAATTATTTACTTTCAAAATCTACTACCAAAACCCCAAATTTCTCTTTAAAATTCATATCTTAAGTATATAAATCCATGGGAAATTGTAACAACCTGACCGATCGATTTGAGCATTTCTACTTTTTTTAGCGGTTTGAAGTCTTGAGTAGCTTCATATGGTGGATTATGATTTGCTAGCATCATTAGTTTTGGTTTTTGAGTGGTTCAGGATTGATTTGGAAGAATGATTCTCATTTTAGAAGCTTTAAGTTGGAAGAGTTGACAAAGTTTGACTTTTGTATATTTGACCTCGGATCAGAGCTTTGATGGTTTTGTTAGGTTCGGATGGTGATTTTGTACTTGGGCGTATGCATGTATTTGCATTCGGATGTTTCTGAAAGGTTTTGGTGCTAATTGGCAAAAGTTGGCAATTGAAGGTTTGAAAAGTTCATAGGTTTGACTAGGAGCTTACTTTGAGGTAATCGAGTTCGGATTGTTGTTCTAGGAGCTGTAAAATTTTCTTCATATCATTTGGAACTTGTGTGCAAAATTTGATGTCATTCCGAGTTGAATTGATATGGTTCGACACGAGTTTGGAGTTAGGAAATTTGAAATAGTTCATTAAGCTTGAATTTATGTGTGATTCCTCGACTGTCACCATGGTGAGTAAGCGCTTGGCGGAGTCTTTGAGTGTTTTATGACTAGAGTCATGTGAGTTTATGAAGTATTCAGCTGATTAACAGTGCGAGACGGGGGTCAGCTATGAAGGAAGGGTGCCATGGATTACAGACGATGTGTTATAGGGTTTTGAGCCAAGCGGGGGAGTCAACCATTGACGATGGGGTTACATGGTCATGTGTTATGTTAGCTTTTGATCCAGGATATGCTTATAGATTGGCTACAACTTGTGAAAGATTTCATCGAGGTTGATTTAAAGCAAGGTGAACGACTTTCGAGGAGGTTCCAATGGATAACGAAGAGTTGCGATGGTTCGGCCACGATTTACGGTTGATGTACTTTCCAGGCATGGGGGGGAGGGGGTTGTTGAGCGCTGTGATTTCTTTTAGATGGGCTCATGAGTTCAAGATAGCATGGGCGGATTTAGATGTTTAAAAGAATGCTTGCACTATCTGGTATTGCCTGAGAAAGGTGCGCATTTCAAAAGACGCATTGTGTTTTGACTTGCGGATGCTTGGTATACGATAATCGCTTGGTCGAACAACTACTGATGTTCAAATTGTGCTATGTGGCACAGAAAAAGATGAAAATATTTCTCGTGAGATGATTGTGTATGAGGGATGTGTCAGTCATTTGAGTGGTAGAGTTGGGATCGGACATAGAAATTCTTGTATTCTAGGGGTATGAAGTCTAGGAGGATTCTCGGAGGTAGATTGTTCCTTGGTTGCGGATGCTGAAGGTGTGTTGAGAGTTGATAGCTAATTGTACGTGTTATGAATAGGTTATTGTGGACTTTTTGGAGGTTATCTACCTATTTTGGGAGGATCGTAATTGATTTGGAGGTGAGGTCAGATTTGTTTACTTCGCACAACTATTGTTGAGGGTGGTGTCATCAGTTAGAGTTGATTTTATTCGTGTTCTGACGTGCTCCATGAGTTACTGCCTTATGCTACAGTGAGTCGTGAAACTGTTGACTGCTTGCAGACATGATGCGTTGTTGTTTGGGCCTTGTGGCAGAATTGAGCGAAATGGCTCTTGGCGTGTTTCATGGTTGACTGAACCTTGGTTATGGTTTTCTCGTTTGCGGTACATCGTGTTATCCGGTTTTTTCATAGTTATGGACGTGCACTTTGCGTGTTTGCTGTTGATATGCATATGTTGTGGATTGTGAGCATCATGGCTCGAGATGTCCTATTAGGACTGGTGTTTGGATTGGGTCATGCATCGCAACAACGTTATGTGGGGATATGCGCCTTTGTGTTTATTTTGTGTATATTGGTTTCTCCTTGTTTGATGGATTGATGGCATTGCGCTTTGTGGTGATATCTGTTGAGCTTTCGAGATAGTTCTCTTATTTGATTCTCTTTCCATTATTGGGTATATTCAAGTTGTTGCTTGTTTGGTCCACGGATTGCACGATGTGTGGCTTGAGGTGGTGTTGGTATGGCATGTTGGTCGAGCAGCTTGTACTGGGTGAGATGAGATTATTGGACTAGAATAAACGCTATCGTATTTGATTAAGGTATGTTGGGAAGGATAATGGCACTAGTCAGCTTAGAATTTGGCTATGGTTCTTGTCGGTCTAGAGAGCTCCATGACTTGTTGATCTGATTAGTGCTTATGAGTATCTTAGTGTTTATTTCATCATTGGTAGTGTACGAAGGTTCAGAATAAGGTTTTAGTTGATATGAGGTTTGTTACAGGTACCAGGTTTATTATTGAGTTGCTATTGCGGTCGGAAGTTATTGCTATGAGTATTTGAGTTATGTGGTATATCATGTGATTATGTCTTAGAATATGGTTATCGATTGATACAGCTTATTCTGACTTATACAGTATATAGATCTAAGAATCGGGTCTTATAATGAGTTTCTGATGTTGGGAATTTGGGGTCTAAGGTTTATGGACTAAGGTTAAAGTAAGGTCTTCAGTTAGGTCGTGTAGTCGGGCTTATATGGATTGGGGTAATGTGGGATCACCCATGGTTATGTGTATGGTGAGGTTTATATGGTGATTTGATGGCTTTGGAATGACTCTTGGCACATTTGAGGACAAACATATGTTTAAGTGGGGAGAATTTAACGAGTCAACCGGTCGTTTTGAGCATTTGTACTTCGTTCGGTGGTTTTAGGTCTTGAATAGATCCATATGGTGTATTATGACTTGCGTGTATCGTCGATTTTGGTTTTCGAGCGGTTCGGGATTTATTTGAAAGAATGATTCTCATTTTAGAAGCTTTCAATTAGAAGAGTTGACAAAGTTTCACTTTTTTGTATTTGACCATGGATCGGGGTTTTGATGGTTCCATTAGGTCCGTATAGTGATTTTGGACTTGCTCTTATGCCCGGATTTGCATTCGGATGTTTCTGAAAGGTTTTGGCGCTAATTGGCGAAAGTTGACAATTTAAAGGTTTGAAAAGTTCATAGGTTTGACCGGGAGTTGATTTCGAGGTTATCAGGTTCAGATTGTTGTTCCTTGGAATAGGTTCGTTAGGTCATTCGTAACTTTTTGCAAAATTTTATGTCATTTCGAGTTGATTTGATATAGTTCGGCACAAGTTTGGAATTTGAAAATTTGAAACAGTTCATTAAGCTTGAATTGAGGTGCGATTCGTCGTTTTGATGTTATTATGTGTGATGTGAGGACTCAAGTAGGCCCATGTTATGTTTTAGGACTTTATTGTGAGTTTTGGACGGGTTTCAGACCGTTTCTCCTTTATGTGTGATTGCTGCTTTTTGCTGGTTTCTGAGGTTTCAGGCGTTCTCCGCGATCGCGAAGCTGTAGACGTGATCGCGTAGTGTTATGGGAGCTGGTCTTTTTTGCGTTTGCAGTATAGTGCTCACGTTCGCGATGTCTTGGGCTTTAAGCCTTCGCATCTGCGTTTGGTGCTACACGTTCGCGTAGTGTTTGAGCTAGGTTGGGCAGGTCGTGATAGGTTCTTCTTCGCATTCGCACTGGTGTGTCTGCGTTCGCAATGGTTTGGCACATGTGGTCATCGTGTTGGCTAGGGTAGTGTCGCAAAGCGTTTTGTAATTTGTGGTAGTGTGATCTTATGCATCGTGATCGCGAGGGTACAACCGCGATCGCGTAGGGTACCACTGGGCGGTGCACATAAGTACTCTATTTCGAACTTTAAGCTCATTTCACATTTTGAGTTAGAGAGCTCGAATTTGGGCGATTTTGGAGGTCATTTTCATGATTTGGATTAGGGTAAGTATTTTTTACTCAGATTTTTTTATTTTTCACGATTTCAACCTCGATTTTAGACATGTTGTGGGGATTGATTATTGTTGTGCGGAGCATAAGGGTGGCATTTCACTATTGTTGATTGTGCGGAGTGATACGGGTGGCTATTGTGTTATTGTCTAGGCGGAGCGATACAAATAGCTATTGATATATTGTCTGGGCGAAGTGATATGGGTGGCTATTGTGCTATCGTCTTGGCGGAGTGATACAGATGGCTATTGTGTTCTTGTCGGTACGAAGCGATACATGTGGCTATTGATATATTGTCTGGGCGGAGCGATACGAGTGGCTACTATGATAATGTCAACATGTGAGATAAGGGTGGCTATATGGGGATGTTATGTTAGGGCCTGGGGGCGTGTTGTTGATGAAAGAGGAGTATTCTGTTTTTTTCTTTTAACTTCCTTGTGTGTGTCATGCATATTACATGATTTGTCGTGTTCTTCCCAATGTGCCGCGTCTCTAATATTACTTGATGATTTGAGCTATGATAGTACTTTGCACATGCATATACCATAACATATCATTTATACCGGTCCAAGAGTATCAAACTTGATGTTCATTGATCATGTACATATATCCTTGTATATCTACTCTCTCTGCGATGTAGTTTGGACTGGTAGCCCGTGATCATGCTGGGTGGATTGTGATGTTGAACATGTGACCATGCTAGTCAGATTATGATATTGAGCCCGTGACCACACCAAGTTTATTGTTTATTAGCGCGCAAGTTATCCGTGCAGCACGTGAGTTGTCTGTGCTGATGTAACTTATATGGGGGCACGAGGTGCCATGCGTATGTGATTCGTGATTTGTGACTTGAGATTTGTGATTACGAGGTATGGTGCCTCGGAGTGACTCTTGTTGTAAATTCGATTTCGGAACGGTTTGATGATTACAACTGTCATCGCTTTCCCTGAGTTACTTTCACTTGTATTTTATCTGTGCTTTGACTATTTTGCTGTTTTATCACATGATTACTCTTTGTTGCCATTTATTTATTTTGCTTTCCGTTGTTAGCTTTATATTGATATACTACACATGTTACTTGATTGGTGGGTGTCTTGACTTGAACCTCGTCAATACTCTACCAAGGTTTGTCTTGATACTTACTGGGTACCGACCATGGTGTACTCATACTATACTTCTACACATTTTTGTGCAGATCCAGGCATAGGAGCTAGTAGATTCAGGTAGTGAGAGCTTCTTGATTGTGAGGTTTCAAGGTAGAGTTGCTTGATTATCGCATTCCCTTGGAATTCTTTCCTCACAGTATTACTGTCGATTCTCTATCCAAATAATATTGTATTTTGAGATATATCTATGTATCTAGTAGAGTTCATGCCTCTGTACTACCTAGTCTTGGGGATTTATTGTGAATATCATTATGTTGGCATGTATCACCTTTAAATTTCTCATTTTATTAAATTCTGCATCATAGTATCATATTTAATTAATTTAACTGTTGTAAGTGATCGGCTTACCTAGTTCTAGAGACTAGGTGCCATCACGATCCTTAAGGTGAGATTTTGGATCGTGACAAGTTGGTTTTAGAGCCGTAGGTTTCTAAGAGTCACGTGCAAGTTTAGTAGAGTCTTGCGGACCGATACAATGACGTCTGTACTTATCCTTGAGAGGCTACGGAACTATTAGGAAATTCCACTTCTTTCATTCTTTATCATGCGACATTGATTCAGCTTAAAGCGTATATTTTATATTCCCTTATATCCACTTGTATATGATGTTGCGCACTTTGTATCAGCGATACACCAGCAGCTTGTGATGCGACGGAGGCACTGCGAGGGGCTATATGTGCCCGATTGTTGTCTTGATGTGTGGTCAAGACTGAGGATGCATATGTGTTGGTAGACCTTTCAGTTGTTCATGAATGAAATGCAATAGGTTTTTTGTATATGGTTGGTGAGTACTGACTGGGAAGGATTTAATTGATTGCATAATTATTGTTCGTGGTATGGTCATGGGGGATGTTGATTTGAGGCTAGACGATAGGGTTTGGGGGTTGTGTGTTTTGTATGAGAGTTTTATTTCGAGGAATGCACATACCATCATTTCACGGCATTTGGAAAAGTTGGCTTGACTGTCACCAAGGCGAGTATGCGCTTGGCATAGTTTTTGGAGTGTTTTATTATTAGGGTCACGTGAGTTTATGAAGTATTCAGTTGATTAATAGTGCGAGACTGGGGGCAGCTCCGAAGGACGGGTGGCATGGGTTACATATGATGTGTTCTAGGGTTTCAATCCAAATGGGGAGTCTGCCATGGACGATCAGATTACATGGTCATGTGCTATGTAAGTTCTTGAGCTAGAATGTGCTTGCAGAATGGCCACGACTTGTGAAAGATTTCATCGAGGGTGATTTAGAGCATGATGAAAGGCTTTTGATGAGGTTCCAATAGATTCTAGAGAGCTGCGATGGTTCAACCATGCTAGCAGTTTATGTACTTTACAGGCATTAGGGGGGAGGGGGGTTATTGAGCGATGTGATTTTTCTCCTGATGGGGTCATGAATTCTAGATAGCATTGGTGGTTTAAGATGTTTAAAAGAATTTTGGCACTATTTGGTATCACCTGAGAAGGGTGCGCAATTCAGAAGGCGCACTTTATTTTGACTTGCAGATACTTGACTCGAATTACGGTAATCGCCTGGTCGATCGACTGTTAATATTAAGATTTTGCTATGTAGCTCAGAAGAATTGTGGAAGTATTTCTCGTGAGATGATTGTGTATGAGGATGTGTCAGTCATTTGAGTGGTGGAGTTTGGATCCCATAAGGAGATTATTGTATTCTAGGGGTTTGAAGACTAAGAGGGTTCATGAAGCCAGATTGTTCATTGGTTGCTGACGGCGAAGGTATGTTAAGAGTTGACAACTAATTGTACGTGTTATGGATAGGTAATTGTGGACTTTTTGGAGGTTATCTACCTATTTCAGGAGGATCGTACTTGATTTGGAGGCCATGGGTAGGCCTAATGAGAATGTGTATTCTACATCGGATCGGATTTGTTTACTCATCACAGCTATTATTAAGGGTGGTGTCATCGGTTAGAGTTGACCTTATTTGTGTTTTGACTTGTTCCATGAGTTACTCTCATATGTGACGGTGAGTTGTGAGACTGTTGACTATTTGCGCACATGATGCAGTACTGTTTGGGCCTTGTGGCAGAACTCAAGTCAGATGGCTCTTGGGGTATTGCATAGTTGACTGCGCCTTGGTTATGGTTTTCCTGTTTGTGGGACATTGTGTTATTCATTTTTCCATGGTTATGGTCGTGCACTTTGCGTGTTTGCTGCTGATATGCATATGGATGTGTATTGTGAGCATCATGGCTCGAGATGGGGACCAGTGTTCTGATTGGGTCATGCATCGCAGTGGCTTTATGTTGGCATATGTCCCTTTGTGTTTATTTCGTGTGTTTTGGTTTCTCCTTGTGTGATGGAATGATGGCATTGCGCTTTGTGGTGATATCTATTGAGCTTGCGGGACGGTTCTCTCATTTGATTCTCTTTCCATCATTGGGTACATTCGAGTTATTGCTTGCTTGGTCCATAAATTGCATAGTGTGTAGCTTGAGGTGGGGTGAGATGAGATTATTAGAATGGAATGAGCGCTATCGGATTTGATTAAGGTATGTTGGGAAGGATAAAAGATTAGCTTAGAATTGGCTATGGTTCTTGTAGGACGAGAGAGCTCCACGACTTGTTGATCTGATGAGTGGTTATGATTATCTGTCTATTTCTTTCATCAGTGGTAGTGTATGAAAATTCAGAACAAGGTTTTAGTTGATATGAGGTTTGTTGCCATACCAAGTTTGTTATTGAGCAGCCATTGTAGTCGGAAGTTATTGCCATGAGTATTTGAGTTATGTGGTATATCATGTGATTATGTCTTGGAATATGGTTATGGATTGATATAGCTTGTTCAGACTTATACAGTGTATAGATCCAATAATCGGGTCTTATAATGAGTTCCGGATGTTGGGGATTTGAGTTCTAAGGTTTATGGACTAAGGTTGAAGTAAGGATCTTCAGTTAGGTTGTGCTGTCAGGCTTATATGAATTAGGGTGACGTGGGATCATACATGGTTATGTGTATGGTGATGTTATATGGTAATTTGATGGCTTTGGAATGACTCTTGGCACGTTTGAGGATGAAAGTATGTTTAGGTGGGGCATAATGTAATGACCCGACCGGTCGTTTCGAGAATTTACACTTTGCTCGATGGTTTGAGGTCTTGAATATCTTCATATGGTGTATTATGACTTGTGTATATCGTCGGTTTTGGTTTTGAAGTGGTTCAGGATTGATTTGGAATAAGGATTCTCTCTTTAGAAGGTTTATGTTGGAAGAGTTGACCAAGTTTGACTATGGTGTATTTGACCTCGAATCGGAGTTTTGATTGTTCTGTTAGGTGCGGATTGAGATTTGGACTTGGGCGTATGCCTGGATTTGCATTCGGATGTTTCTGAAAGGTTTTGGTGCGAATTGGCGAAAGTTTTCAATTTAAAGGTTAAGAAAGTTCATAGGTTCGACCGGGAGTTGACTTTCAGATTATTAGGTTCATAATTTTTTCCGGGAGTTGGAATAGGTTCAATATGTCGTTCGGAACTTGTGTGAAAATTTGATGTCATTCCGAGTTGATTTAGTGTGGTTTGGCACGAGTTTGGGATTTGGAAAATTGAAACAGTTCATTAAGCTTGAATGGAGGTGTGATTCATCATTTTGATGTTATTATGTGTGATATGAGGCCTCGAGTAGGTCCGTGTTATGTTTTGGGACTTTTTGGCATGTTCAGATGGGGTCTCGAGAGGCTTGGGTGAGTTTCAGACGGGTTTCAGACCATTTCTCCTTCATGTGTGATTGCTGGTTTCTGCTGGTTTATGAGGTTTCATGTGTTCTTCGCGATTGCAAAGCTGCAGACGCAGTCGCGTAATGTTATGGGATCTTGTATTCTTCGCGTCCACGTCTGGTGCTACGTGTTCGCGTAGTGTTGAGCTAGACGGGGCATGTCGTGATGGGTTATTCTTTGCGTTCACACTGGTGTGTCTGCGTTCGCGAAGGTCTGGCAGCTGTGATCATCATGTTGGCGTGGGTAATGTCGCGAACGCGTAGTGTAATTTGTGGCACTGTATTTTTGCATCACAATTGCGTAGGGTACCACTAGGCAGTGCATATAAGTACTCTATTTCGGACCTTGAGCTCATTTTATCATATTTTGAGTTAGAGAGCTCGGATTTGGGCGATTTTGGAGAGAAGTTTTACAATTCAGATTGGGCTAAGTATTTTTTACTTGGATTTTTTTATATTTCATGATTCAAACCTTGATTTTAATGTTTGATTCATGATTTGAATTGGAGAAATTGAGAATTTTAGTAAAATCTTTTCTAAAACATAAACTGGTGATTTGAATAATGATTTGAGGTCAGAATTGGATGATTTTGGTATGGTTGGAATCGTATTTGAATGAATGTTCGAAATTTGTGAGTTTTGTCTGGTTCTGGGGTGTGAGCCCAGGGTTGACTTTTTGGGTTGACTATTTGATTCTTGTTCAAGATCAAAGCTTTATTATTCAGAATCATTTCCTATGGTTTTCATTTATGATATTAAGTTAATTTGGCTAGATTTGAGCCGTCCGGAGGTTGATTCACGCCGGGAGGTCTTATTAGTGGATTGATTTAACTTACTTGAGGTGAGTATCTTGCCTAACTTTGTTTGGGTAAAACTACCGCATAGGATTTGGTCTAATTGCATTATTTGAATTATGGAAAAGACGTGTACACGAGGTAAGGAGTGTGTATCCAGGCTTATATGTGGAAACTGACTAGTTTAGACTCTTAGGTTATTAATATGCTTTTAATTGAAGTTATTGTTTTATGGAATATCTTTTGTTGTCGAGTTATTTCCCGTTTCATTTTGTTGTTGTTGAAATTCTTGTATACATAGTTGTTGTGCAGTGGCTATGCTTTATTGTGATATTGGTATTATTGCTTTAGCAATATTGTGGCATACGTAGACATGTCGTGGGGATTGATTGTTGTTGGGAGAAGCATAAGAGTGAAATTTCACTATTGTTGATTGTGCAAAGCACTACAGGTGATTATTGTGTTATCATTTAGGCGGAGCAATACGAGTAGGTATTGATACATTGTATGAGCTGAGTGATACGGGTGGCTACTGTTGTCACGTCCCAAACTGGAGGGCCATGACTAGCACCCGGGCCATACCTGCCGAGCACCAACGCACATTTTATCTAACTTTTCTTATTATCTATAAGGGCTGCCGAGATCAATATAAATGGTAGACATGAATCCTAAACAACCAACAATGACAGATAATGGCATGAACATATATACCATGGGCCGACAAGGCTGTCATGAAGCTATGTATATGGTACGAGCTGACAAGCTGCCATAAGAGACTATACAAAAAAAATCAGTCGACGAGGCTATCCAAACTATGCATGAGTCGACACCTGTCAATGAACCTCTAAGGAACATAAGTGCTGCAATATTGCCGGAACAGGGCCTTGACATACCCATAATGTCTATAATAAAAATGCATACCAAGATCACAGCAAGTCCGGATAAGGGATCTCACCAATAACTGCTAATATGGGCAGGCTACTATGGTGGGGGAGCTTCGCCTATTTGCCGATCAGGACCTGCAGCACGACATGCAGTGTCCACAAAGAAAAAGGACGTCAGTACGAATAAAGTACTGAGTATGCAAGGCAGGAAAGCATAAGTAAGAATAGTAATGTAACAGGGATAGAAAATGTACAATCTGCAACATCTGGGTGACTCTGAGGGCTACTAACAGGAAATGCTTGATACATATATATACACACATAAACTTTTAAAACATACGCCTCTGTGGGCATCATCATCATCATATCGTACCCGACCCTAATAGGCTCGGCAAAAACGTAACCCGCCATCATAAGGCTCAGTAGAATTTTACCCGACCACGTGGAAGTCAGTAAAACCCAACTGATAAGTGGTTGCACAATAGGTGCCGTACCCGGCCAACTATAGCGCGGTTCGGTAGAGTAAAATAGATACATATATATGATGTGTGCTGGACTTATTGGAATCATATTCTGAACCTTTCAGAGTGGCATAAGGTCGGTATCCTCCGTACACGTTATTAGGACTAACTCTTCATCAAGAATCTTATAAGAATCAGGAAGTACCGACAACATTGATAATAGAAGAATAAAAGAAGTAACATCCACATCAAATCGTTCCATAAGAAGGGAAACAATGTAGGTACTGCTAGCTTCTAAGAATGGGTTATCTATGGAAGCTCGTTCATTACATTATGTACAATCGATGTCGTGTAAAAGAATGAAAGGGTTAGCCTCACATATCTTGTATATACTTCCCAACCTCAAGCTACCAAAATTCCACGACTCCTTAGTCTAGAATAAGAGAAATGACACTATCATCATCGTTCAAACGTCATAACTATTATGTATCAACCATAACCTATTTTACGATGTAACGGACAGCACCTCTCCTATTTATATGACTTCCTACAAGTTAACTCAATCACCAAAAAGCCCAAACAACATCAACAATAATCATATTGAGCCTCCCAAAACAGTCCACCAACCAACAACATTACTAACAAGCCTTTCGATATATATCTAGCAAGTTCTAGCTTCAATGACTTAGCCGAAACTTGGATAATCTTAAATACATGTAGGGCAAGAGGTTCCTTACCTTTAAACAGAAAAAACAACTCCAATTTTACCTTAATTGACCACGAAATATACCTCCAATGCTGCCACAAGAACAAGGAAGCGAAGCTAGCAATCAATTAGGGTTTTTCGGCACTAGAATCACTTTAGAAGACTTGAAATCATCTAGGGTTGATATTAAAACTTGAGGGAGTATTTTACAGAACATAAAAAACTTAAAACAACCTCCCACACGAGCTGGAACAACACAAAAATCAACAACAACAAGAAGAACAAGAAACTTACTAGCGCCACGGGATTCCCGACAGTTGATTTGTGTTGTTTGCCCTTTGTTTTGGTCTTGGATCATGGGAGAACCTTGAGAGAGTGTTCTTAGGGTTATAAGGTCTGAATATACTGAAAACGAATGACTTAAAATGGATTTGAGGCATGTTATATATATCCATATGTCTTAACCGCCTATGTGGGTCCCATAGAGAGCTGCTTGGCGCAGTCTCGCGAAAACGAGAATATCTCTCAACTCTGAGATCGTATCGACAAAAGGTTTAATGAGTCAGAAACTAGAGTCATAGATCTTCAATTTTTTGGGTAGATCAGCCAATAATTCCAGGTAAATTAGGAGAAAAGTTGAATAAAATTTGACCTAAATTTTAAGTAAAATTATCAACGTAAGTTGCGACAACTTTTGTCAACTTTTGTTTCATAACTCGTTTGAATTCAAGACTTATGATACAGATATTATATGATTCAAATACCTTAAAACATGACCTCTTGGTAATATTAATCACCTCTAGATTTATCTTAAAATACGGGTTACAACATCTTTGATTTGTTTAACTTCTAATACTTGTTAACCACTCTTATACACCCTTGTATCATTTAAGACCAATAGGACTAAATTCTTATCATCTTTCTCGTCTCGGACCTACGTAGACTAACTTAAGGCGTAATCTAATGTATGCAAATATGGGTTGTAACACCCTCCCCCCCTTGTAATATTCGTCCTCGAATGTAAGGGTTTACGGGGAGTCTAGCTCATCGTTGATTCCGACACAAATTTCCGCCTAAGTTTCCCTTATAGAATAGACACTAACCAAACTTGCAAGCAGTTAAACCCGACCTATGGCCTTACTAGGCTATACAAAGCATTATAGATATGTACATTATAGACTTCATCTTATCTTCTGCTTCCCACGTCACTTCTTCCGTATTATTGTTCCTCCATAATACTTTAACGGAAGCTACATCCTTTTTTCTCGGCTTGCGGACTTGTCGATCTAATATAGCCACTGGCATTTCTTCATATGATTGATCCTTCGTAACTTGTACATCTTTGATAGGGACGACCCGATAAGGGTCTCAAATGCATTTCCTCAACATAGATACATGGAATACCGGGTGGACAAATTCCAATTCGGATGGCAATTCTAACTCATATGCAACCTGTCCAATTCGTCGAAGAATTTTGTACAGCCCGATATACTGGTGACTTAGTTCACCCTTCTTCCCAAAACGCATAACACCCTTCATCGGCGAGATCCTCAGGAAAACCCAATCACCAACCTCAAATTCCAGGTCATGACGTCGGACATCGAAATAAGACATTTGCCTGCTTTGTGCCGTCTTCAGTCGCTTTTGAATAACTTTCACCTTCTCAATGGCTTGGTGAATCAAATCTGGCCCATATAATTCTGTCTCACCAACTTCAAACCATCCAACTGGTGATCTACATCTCCTCCCGTACAATGCCTCGTACGGGGCCATTTTAATATTGGAATGGTAGCTATTATTGTAGGCGAATTCTATGAGTGCCAGATGGTCATCCCAGTTCCCGTTGAAATCTAGAACACATGCTCGTAGCATATCTTCAAGTATCTGAATGGTACGTTCAGCCTATCCATCAGTCTGCGGATGGAATGTCATGCTGAGATTCACTTATATGCCTAAACCCTTCTAAAAAGACATCCAAAAGTTAGCCATAAATTGAGCTCCCCGGTCTGATAGAATAGATAAAGGCACACCATGAAGCCTAAGAATCTCCTTGACATACAGCTTCGCATAATCTTCAGCTATGTAAGTTGTCTTAACTGGCAGAAAATGGGCATATTTTGTAAGTCGATCAACTATCACCCAGATGGAGTCAAACTTATGATAAGAGCGAGGTAATCCAATAATGAAGTCCATATTAGTCACCTCCTATTTCCAAGTCAGAATCTCTATTTTCTGAATCAATCCACCGGGTTTCTGATGCTCAATCTTTACTTGTTGACAATTAGGGCACTGGGCTACAAATCCTGTAGACTTCTGCATGTTATCCTACCAATACCACTCCTTAGCATCATGATACATCTTTGTCGAGCCGGGATGGATGGAATATCGGGACTGATGAATCTCAATCATAATCTTCTCTCGCAACCCTGCCACATTAGGCACACATAATTAGCCCTGGTATCTTAGTGCCCCATCTCCTTCGATCTCGAAAGCCGTAATTTTACACTGCTGAATGCTCTCTCTCAATCGTACTAAGGTAGGATCTTCATATTCTCGTGCTTTTACCTCGGCTACCAAAGATGATTCTGATGTATTATGTACAGTAACACTTCCGTCATCAGAGTCTAACAATCTGATTCTCATATTGGCTAGCTGATGAAGCTCTTTAGTCAACCCTTGTCTACCTGCCTCAATGTGTACTAAGCTTCCCATTGACTTATGACTGAGAGCGTCTGCCACAACATTGGCTTTACCGGGATGGTACAATATCTCGACACCATAATCTTTCAGTAATTCAAGCCACCTACGCTGTCTAATATTCAACTCCTTCTGCTTGAAGATGTATTGTAAACTTTTGTGATCTGTGTAGATGTTAACATGGACACCGTATAAGTAGTGCCGCCATATCTTCAAAGCATATATTACTGCAGCCAATTCCAAATCATGAGTTGGGTAATTATTTTCATGCTTCTTCAATTGTCGCGATGCATAAGCAATCATCTTCTCACGTTGCATCAATACGCACCCCAAACCTATACCTGAATCATCACAATATACCACATAACCTTTTGTTCCTTCTGGGAGAGTGAGCACTGGCGCAGATGTCAGTCGATTCTTTAGCTCCTGAATATTACGTTCACAAGCGTCAGACTACTGGAACTTAGTAGCTTTCTGTGTTAAATTAGTCAATGGTGCTGACATAGAGGAAAACCCTTCTACAAACTGCCTATAATATCCTGCTAGCCCCAGGAAGCTACGAACTTCTGACAGTGTTGTAGGTCTTGGCCAATTCTTCACTGCATCGATCTTCCGAATGTCGACACTAATACGCTTATTAGATATCACATGGCCAAGGAATGCTACTGAGTTTAGCCAGAATTCACATTTGGAGAGCTTAGCATATAACTTACAATCCTGAAGGGTTTGCAATACTATCCGTAAGTGACTCGAGTGTTCCGTCTCTAAACCAGAATACACCAGAATGTCATCAATGAATACGATCACGAACACATTAAGATAGGGCCTGAGTACACTATTCATGAGATCCATAAAAGTTGCTGGGCATTTGTTAGCCCGAACGACATCACCAAGAACTCAAAGTGCCCATATCTTGTCCGGAAGGCCGTCTTTCGAATATCCTTCTCCTTAACCCTCAACTGATGATACCCTGAACGTAAGTCAATCTTCAAGAAATACTTGGCACCTTGGAGTTGGTCAAACAGGTCGTCAATCCTTGAAAGTGGATATTTGTTCTTTATAGTAAACTTATTCAACTGTCGATAATCGATACACATCCTTAACGACCCTTCTTTCTTCCGCATGAACAAGACTGGTGCACCCCAATATGAAGTGCTAGGCCTAATGAAGCCCTTATCCAGTAAGTCTTTCAACTGCGCCTTCAACTCTCGTAACTCTGTCGGGGCCATCCTGTCCGGAAGGATAGAGATCGGTTGAGTGTCAGGCAACACATCAATGCTAAATTCAATCTCCCTTTCAGGAGGAAGACCTGGGAGTTCATCTAGGAAAAACAGCTGGAAATTCATTGACCACGGGGATTGATTGGAGAGTAGGAGGCTTCGCCTCCGCATCCCTAACGCGAACGAGATGATAAATGCAACCTTTTGAGATCATCTTCCTTGCCTTAAGATAGAAAATAAACCTACCTTTCGACGTATCAATGTTCCCCTTCCATTCGATGATGGGTTCACCAGGAAACTGAAACCTAACCATCTTCGTACGAAAATCAACATTTGCATAGCATGAGGCCAACCAGTCCATTCCCATTATCACATCGAAATCAACCATTTCTAACTCAAATAAATTTGCCGAGGTTTGACGACTACAAATCATCAATGTGCGACCTCTATATACCCTTCTAACTATCACAGATTCTCCAATCGGTGTAGATACTGCAAGTGGTTTACTTATTAATTCAGGTTTGACGCCAAACTTATTAGCCACCAAGGGTGTAACATATGATAATGTGGATCCCGGATCAATCAACGCATATACATCATAAGAAAACACAGACAATATACTTGTAACAACATCGGAGATGACTAGAGATCCTGTCGCCTAATAGAGCATATGTTCGATTTTGAGTACCACTCGAACTCGGCACTGCACCTCTACCTCTACCACGACCTGTCGACTGCTGAAACCCCATGCTGGAGGTCGAACTGAGGAAGAACCAGACATAGATCCAGTCGGCTGAGCCATACCACCACCTCCTCTGTAGGACAATCCCGCATCATATGGCTAGGCTGTCTGCAAGAATAGCACGCATCGGAACCCCGACGACACAGTCCAAAGTTGAGGGTCTCGTCTAACTAGTATCCATATGATATTGTGAGCCTGATGCCCGCGAACTTTGACTTAATAACCAAAATAGGTAAATCGATCTTACCAAGGCCTCTGAAACTGTGGAGGAGCAATAGCTACAGGTGGCGCCAAACTCCTCGAAGGCTGGGGTGTGATACTACCACTGAAGTCACCAGAATACCCTGCAAATCTCGCCCTCTTATGCTGGCCCTATCCTGCTCCCTGTTTGCCCTTTGCTGGCGCTTACGATCCTCTAGTGTTTGGGCATAAACCCGAATATGGGAAATATCCACGCCCTCTACCAAGGAGGCTGTCGTGCACTCATTTATCAGATATGGTCCCAACCCGTTCATAAATAGGTGCACCCTATCGCTCATCTCGGCCACCATATGGGGAACATATCTTGCTGAAGAATCAAAATGCATACTATACTTTTGCACACTCATATTACCCTGTCGAAGGTTCAAGAACTTATCAACTCTAGCTCGTCGTATCTCAACTGGCAAGTAGTGAGGAGGAAAGGCCTTAGATAATTCCTTCCAAACAGGTGGAAGAGCGTTCCGACCCCTGGATCTCTCCCAACTATCATACCAGAAAACTGCTAAATCCCATAACCGATAAGAAGCCAACTCTACTGCCTCCATATCACTAGCATGCATAACCCGCAGTGTACGATAAACCTGATCAATAAAATTTTGCGGGTCCTCCTTGGTGTCTAATCCTATAAACATTGGAGGTCTAGATTAATAAAATCATGAACTCTGGCACTAACCGGTTTATCAGCAGCACCAGTTTTCTGCCTCTGAGCCTGAGTAGCTACCAAGCTAGTCAACAACTATACCGCACTCCCCATATCCTGGTCTATAGTGCCAGACGGAGGAACTAGAGGTGCTTGGTGCCTCCTAATATCCTCTGGAGGAGGAGTAGATGAGGTATGAGACGGCACCTCACTCTGAGGCTCACTTTGGCCTGCTCTGGATGGAGGCACCTGACTGGTACTCTCTCCCGCAGTTTTATCAAACCATCCACTAATCGCTTGCTTCCTAGTCGAAGGCATCACTGAAAGAAAACATGGTGAATATTAGAGACGAACACTTACGACTCAAATCTACGCACGATCTAGATTCAGGAAGAAAGTAACAACCCTAAATGTCATGTAGCCTCTTGATTATAAACGTGGCGCGCTACACATCTATAATCAAGACTCTACTAGACACGGCTCATAGAAAACCCCTAGGACAGTCTTGCTCAGATACCAAGTTTGCCACGACCCAAATTGGAGGGCCATGACTGGCACCTAGGCCATACCTGCCGAGCACCAACGTGCATTTTATCTAACCTTTTTTGTTATCTATAAGGGCTGATGAGATCAATATAAGTGGTAGACATGAATCGTAAACAACCAACAATGACAGATAATGGCATGAACATATATACCATAGGCCGACAAAGCTATCATGCTATGTATAAGGTACTAGCTGACAAGCTGCCATAAGAGACTACAAAAAAAAATCAGTCGACAAGGCAATCCAAACTATAAATGAGTCGACACCTGTCTATGAACCTCTAAGGAACATAAGTGCTGCAATATTGCTGGAACAGGGCCCTGACATACCCATAATGTCTACAACAAAAATGCATACAAAGATCACGGGAAGTTCAGAGAAGGGATCTCGCCAATAACCGCTAATATGGGCAGGCTACTATAGTGGGGGAGCTTCACCTACCTGTCTATCAAGACCGCAGCACGACATGCAACATACACAAATAAAAAGGACATCAGTACGAATAAAGTACTGAGTATGCAAGGCAGGAAATCATAAGTAAGAATAGTAATGTAAACAGAGATAGAGAATATACAACCTGCAAACATCTGGGTGTCTTTGAAAGCTACTAACATGAAATACATGATACACACACACACACACACACACACATATATATATATACATATATATATATATACATATATAAACTTTTAAAACATACGCCTCTGTGGGAATCATCATCATCATATCGTACCCGACCCTAATAGGCTCGGTAAAAATGTACCCGGCATCATAAGGCTCGATAGAATCGTACCCGACCACGTGGAGGTTGGTAAAACCTAACTGATAAGTGGTTGCACAATAGGTGTTGTACCCGGCCGACTATAGCGCGGCTCGGTAGAGTAAAATAGATACATATATATAATATGTGCTGGACTTATTGGAATCACATTCTGAACCTTTTGGAGTGACGTAAGATCAGTATCCTCCGCACACGTTATTAGGACTAACTCTTCATCAAGAATCTTATAAGAATCAGGAAGTACATACAACATTGATAACAGAAGAATTAGAGAAGTAACATCAACCTCAATCGTTCCATAAGAAGGGAAACAATGTAACTACTACTAGCTTCTAAGAATGCAGTATCTTTGGCAGCTCGTCCATTACATTATGTATAATGAGAATCGTGCAAAAGAAGGAAAGGGATAGCCTCACATACCTTGTATATACTTCCCAACCTCAAGCTATGAAAATACCATGACTCCTTAGTCTACAATAAGAGAAATGACACTATCGTTGTCGTTTAAGCATTGTAACTATTTTGTATCAACCATAACCTATTTTACGATGAAATGGACAAAACCTCCCATATTTATATGACTTCCCACAAGTTTACACAATCATCAAACAGCCCAAACAACATCAACAATAATCATATTGAGCCTCCCAAAACAGTCCACCAACCAACAACATTACTAACAAGCCTTTCGATATATATCTGACAAATTCTAGCTTCAACAACTTAGCCGAAACTTGGATAATCCTAAATACATGTAGGGTAAGAGGTTCCTTACCTTTAAATAGAAAGAACAACTGCAATTTGACCTTAATTGACAACGAAATATACCTCCAATGTTGCCACAAGAACAAGGAAGCGAAGCTAGCAATCAATTAGGGTTTTTTCGGAACTAGAATCACTTTAGAAGACTTGAAGTCACCAAGGGTTCATATTAAAACTTCATGGAGTATTTTACAGAACATAAACAACTTAAAACAACCTCCCACACAAGCTGGAGCAACACAAAAATCAGCAACAACAAGAAGAACAAGAAACTTACTAGCGCCACGGGATTCCCGACACTTTATTTGTGTTGTTCGCCCTTTGTTTTGGTCTTGGATCATCAGAGAACCTTGAGAGAGTGTTCTTAGGGTTCTAAGGTAAATTTACTGAAAACTAAGGACTTAAAACGGGGTTGAGGCGTGTTATATATATCCATATGTCTTAACCTCCTATGTGGGCCCCATTCCAAGTAAATTGGGAGAAAAGTTTAACAAAATTTGACCTAAATTTTAAGTAAAATTATGAACGTAAGTTGCGACAACTTTTGTCAACTTTTGTTTCATAACTCGTTTGAATTCAAGACTTATGATATGGATATTATATGATTCAAATACCTTAAAACATGACCTTTTGGTAATATTAATTACCTCTAGATTTATCTTAAAATACGGGTTACAACATCCTTGATTCGTTTAACTTCTAATACTTGTTAACCACTCTTATACACCCTTAAATCATATAAGACTAATAGGACTAAATTCTTATCATCTCAAAGATAATCTCTTCTCGGACCTACGTATACTAACTTACGTTATAATCTAACGTGTGAAAATATGGGTTGTAACAATTGTGTTATTGTCTGGACGGAGGGATATAGGTGGTATTGTGTTATTATCTGGGTGGAGCGATACGGGTGATTATTTTGTTATTGTCGGGGCGGAGCGATACAGGTGGCTATTGATATATTTTCTGGGCAGAGCGGTACAAGTGGCTATTATGATATTGTCAAAATGGTGAGATAAGGGTGGCTATATGGATGTTATGTGATGGCCTGGGGTGAGTTGTTCATGAAAGAGGATTATTCTGCTTGTTGCTTTTAATTTCCTTGTGTGTGTCATGCATATTACGTGATTTGTCGTGTTGCTCCTAATGTGCTACTCGGTGTATCTGATATTACTTGATGGTTTGAGCTATGATAGTGCACTTGCACATGCATACACCGTAACATGTCATTTATACTAGTCCAGGAGTATGAAACTTGATGTTCACTGATCATGTATAAGTATTCTTGCATCTGCTTTCTCTGTGATGTGTTTTGGACTTGTAGCCCATGACCATGCTGGGCGGATTGAGATATTGAGCCTGTGACCACGCGGGACGGATTGTGATATTGAGCTTGCGACCACGCTGGGCGAATTGTGATATTGACCCTGTGACCACGCCGGGTGGATTGTAATATTGGCACGTGAGTTGTCCGTGCGGGTGTAACTTGTATAGAGCCACGAGGTGACATGTGTATATGATTTGTAATTTGTGACTTGAGATTTGTGATTATGAGATATGGTGCCTCGAAGTGACCCTTTTTGTAAATCCGGTGTCAGAACAGTTTGATGATTAGAACTGTCATTGCTGTCCTTTAATTGCTTTCACTTGTATTTTATATGTGCTTTGATTACTCTTTGTTGCCATTTTATTTATTTTGCTTTCCGTTGTTAGCTTAAAATTGATATATTGCACATGTTACTTGATTAGTGCGTGTCTTGACTTGCACCTCGTCCCTACTCCACCGGGTTAGTCTTGATACTTACTAGTTACCGACCGTAGTGTACTCATACTATATTTCTGCATATTTTTGTGCAGATCTAGATATTGGAGCTAGCAGATTCAGGCAGTGAGAGCTTCATGATTGCCAGGATTCAAGGTAGAGCTGCTTGATCGTCGCAGTCCCTTAGAGTACTTTCTTCACATTATTATTTTCAATTCTCTATCCGAACAATACTGTATTTTGAGTTATATCTATGTATATAGTAGAGTTCAATTAGGCCAATTCATCACTCAAAAATAGCTTTTCCTTTAAAATACACCTCCGCTCGGCTCAAATCTAGCCAAAATGACTTAATATTATCAAACAATACAAGAGAAATCAATTTCGTTAATTAAAGTTGAGATCTTTAATGAAAATCAAAAACTCAACTCAAAATGTCAACCCCGAGCTCGCATCCAAAACCCGACAAAGCTCACAAATTTCGAACACCCATTCCGATACGAGTCAAACTATACACAAATTATTCAATTCCAACCTCAAATCGGCCTTCAAATCATCAAATTATGCTTTAGAAAAGTTTTTACCAAGATTCCCAATTTTTTCAATTCAAACCATCAATCAAACACAAAAATCGATGTTGGAATCATGAAATATAAAGAAATCCCAGTAAAAAATACTTACCCAAATCCAACTAGTAAAAATCCCCTCCAAAATCGCCCAAAATCGAGCTCCAAAACCTTGTGAGAAAAAGTAACTAAATTAAAAAATGAGTAAAAATGCAGTAGCTATCCCAACCTAAATCAGATCCTAGATGATCTAGATACTCACGTTTGATAAGCCGAACATGATCCTTGCGAGATTACACCCAAGATTGCATTTGAACCACCCTATTTGACCTTAAAATGAGGGAGATATTATATTTTGAAGTTTTAAAGAAAGTCTGAAAATTTCGGTCACATAAATGGCATTTTCGTAATTATTTACACCAGAAAAAAATGAGCAGTAAGAAAATCTTTGTTTTCGCACCCAAAACTCATTCCGAACTTCCCGTACACAAACCATATATGCATTTCATTCATAAAATACGGTACGAACTTGCTCGTGCACTCAAAACACCGAAAAGTGATCATCTTGACCCGATATTGATCATGGTCAAACTCCAAGTCCTTAACTTAACTAGTTTCTCAACCAATGATCCAAATCACACCCAAACCCCTCGAGACCCCATCCAATCATACCAACAAGTACTAATACATTTCCAAACTTATCCAAAACCACAAAACACCCACGGGAACATCACATCAACGAATCGAGGCTCAAACCAAATAAAATTTCTCATAAGTTGTTAAATCCTCATTCTTTCAAAAGAGTATCTGAATCACACTTAAACACTTCGCTTTACTTCCAAATTTTGCACACAAGTTCAATTCATTATATATACCTATCCAAATTCTCGGAACACCAATTGGAGTCTAATAATATCAAAGTCAACTCTTGGTCAAACTTATGAACTCTTAAGTTCTTCAAATTGTCAACTTTCGACAAACAATGTCGACTTCTTTTAGGAACCTCCGAAACAAAATCCGAAGATACGTACAAGTCCAAAATCATCATACGAACCTATCAGAATAATCAAAACCCGATTCCAAGTTCGTTTACCCAAACAACAAACCTTGGTCAACTCTTCTAACTTAAAGCTTCCAAATCAAGAGTCATTCTTCCAAATCAATCCCGAACCACACAAAAACCAAAACCGACGATACATTCAAGTCATAATACATCATATGAAGCTACCCAAAGTCTCAAACCACTAAATGGAACGTTAAAGCTCAAAATTATCAGTCGGGTCATTACAAATTCTAACATATGTACAAGTCCAAAATTATCATAACCATCAAAACTCGATTCCGAGTCCGTTTACCCAGAAGTCAAACCTTGGTCAACTCTTCCAACTTAAAGCTTCGAAATTGAGAGTCATTCTTTCAAATCAATCTGGTGCTACTCGAAAACAAAACTGACCTTATATGCAAGTCATAATACATCATATGAAGCTATTCAAAGTCTCAAACCAACGACTCGGAACTCTAAAGCTCAAACGGACGGTAGGGTCGTTACAAAGGGAAACTCGCAGAAGCGAGCTTTTGTCGCAAAAGCGACACCGCTGAAGCGACATTTTTTGTTATAGAAGCGAAAGTACTATGCAGAACATATTATCGAGGGTTAGCTTCATTTAATTATATTTTGAGATCGAGAGCTTGGATTATGGCATTTTTTGAGGCATATTTCATCCACTTGGATTGGGTAAGTGTTTTTGACTCGGATTTTATTATTATTCATGATTCCATCCTTGAATTTGACATTTGATTGGTGAATCTATGTTAGAAAAATTGGGGATTTTAGAAAAAATTTCTTAAATAAAAAATAGCTATTTGAACCTCAATTCAGAGTCATATTTAGATGAAACTTGTGTATTTGGACTCGTATTCGAATGTGTAGTTAGGATTTGTGACTTTTGTCAAATTTTGGGAAGCGGACCCGAGTTGACGCTTTGATATTTGATAAATATCAGAGCTTTACTACTTGGAATTGATTTCTATAGCTGCATTTGATGTTATTGAATTAATTTTTGTTAAATTTGACCCGTTTGGAGGCAGATTCGAGTGGCGAGGGCTTTTTAGATTATTGATTTAGCTTGTTTGAGGTAAGTATCCTGCCTAACCATGTGTGAGAGAATACCCCTTAGGATTTGGCCGTAATTGCTTATTCATGTTACCCGAAAAGAAACATGTACACGAGGACGAGCGTGCACTCGGGTGCTATGTGTGGCTTATGACTAGAATAGACCTTAGGCTATTGATATGCCTTAATTTGAGGATGTATTTTATATAAAACATGCTTAATCATGTTGTGCCCACATAACATGATCACTACAACTGTTTTAGCCTTAGTAATGCTTTATATGTTAAGCACTCATCTGCATTTTACTATTTTCATGTCCTTGTGCACCTTATTGATAAATTATGAGCTTATATCTTTGATGAAAATTTAGCATTATTTTTTTGTGATGATTGTGGCACATGTTGAGCAGATTGATTGGATGTTGGCACAAGGTATTTGCCGTGTGATTGTTATTATTGTTGTGTGTGGGGGCCGGAATAAGGGTGGCACTTATATGGTCCCGATTCTCCAATCTTTTCTTGAGAGAGTTTATTCTACAAACCCGCAAGGACAAGTTGTGCCGCGAGAATAAGCAATTACGCCAAAAGAGTATGATTGTGTTCGAGTATGCTATGAGGTTTACAGAGTTATCTCGTCATGCACCTTCCTTGGTTTCCACAAATAGGGAGAGAGGGTCCATATATTTATTGAGGGACTCACCTACAATCTCAAATTTGGGATGGGACGGGAGTTAGAGACTAAGACTGCATTTTATCAGGTTTTGGAGAATTCTAGGAGGTTAGAGCATACCCGCGGGCAGGAGAGGGAGGATAGGGAGGCTAAGAATCCTTGTGATTTTGGAGGATTTAGTGGCTCCTACTCTGGGGGCAAGGTCCATCATGGTAGATGTCATCTTAGTCAACTAGTTCAGTTCGCACTTCAGGTTTCCCGTAGTGCTCTAGCTAGCCATGGATTTCAGAGAACTCATACGAGACAACCATCTTTCAATGCACCTTCTACACGAGGTTACTATAGTGATTATTCCAGTCTTCCGGGGCAGACCTAGTACTAGAAGCTATGTTCGCAGAGAGGTTGTTTTGAGTATGGTGATACAAGGCACATTGAGAGAGATTGTTCCAGACTTTGGATGGGTGGACCATAGCAGGGTTCTCAGGATATGGTTCCCGCTCCAGTTGCTACTCCACCTGCACAGTCAGCTAGTCGGTGGAGGACAGGCGGGTAGAGGTTATCCTAGAGGGGGAGGCCATGATCGTTGTTATGCTTTCCCTGGTAGGGCTGAGGCAGTTTCATCAGATGCAGTCAATACAGGCATATTCCAGTTTTTCATAGGGATGCATCAGTTTCATTTTATTCGGGTTCTACGTATTTGTATCTGCCATCCTAATTTGCTTCATATTTGGATGCCTCGTGGGGGACCATGTTTCTTGTTTGGTCATTATTGGAGGCTATGAGATTATGGTTGACCTTCTATTGCTTAATGTGGTGAATTTTGATGTGATTTTAGGTATAGATTAGTTATCTTCATACCACCCTTTTTGGATTGTCACATTAAGACTGTGACGTTAGCTATGCCACAGTCGTCAGGGTTGGAATGGAGAGGTTCCTTAGGTCATGTTCCTAGTAGGGTGGTGTCTTTTCTAGAGGCTCAACGAATGGTTGAGAAAGGGGCTTGGCGTACTTATCCTTTGTTAGATATGTGAGTGTTGATACTCTCATGGTAGATTCAGTCCACATTTTTTGATGTTTTCCCTGCAGACCTACCGGGTATGCCACCCGATATGGATATTGATTTTGGTGTTAATTTGACACCGGGCACTCAACCTATTTTTATTCCATCGTATTGCATAGATCCAGCGGAGTTGAAGGAACTAAAGGAACAGTTGCATGAATAATTAGATAAAGGTTTCATCAGGCATAGTATCTCACCTTGGGGTGTGCTAGTGTTGTTTGTTAAGAAGAAGGACGAGTCTATGATAATGTGTATTAATTATCGGTTGTTGAACAAGGTTACCATCCAGAACACTTATCCATTGTCGCGTATTGATGATGTATTTGACCAGCTTCAGGGAGGTTATTCTCGAAAATTGACTTGAGATCGGGGTACCATAAGTTAAAGATCAGTGCTCCAGACACTCCTAAAACGACCTTCAAGACCTGGGCATTATGAGATATTGGTGATGTCTTTTGGGTTGAGCAATGCCCAGCAGCTTTCATGCATTGGATGGACAACGTGTTTTAGCCTTATCTGGATTCCTTCGTTATTGTGTTCATTGATGATATATTGGTGTATTCCCATAATAGGGAGGAACACGAGCAGCATTTGAGGATGTGCTCTATACTTTGAGAGAGAAGAAGCTATATGATAAGTTTTTCAAGTGCAAGTTTTGATAGATTAAGTGGCATTCTTGGGCCACGTGGTGTCCAGTGAGAGGATTAAGGTGGATCCGAAGAAGATTGAGGCAGTTCAGAGTTGGCCAAGACCTTTTACTGCTACAGAGATCCGGAGTTTCCTAGGGTTGGCTAGGTATTATCGCTTCTTTGTGGATGGGTTTTCATCTATCGCAACCCCATTGACTAAGTTGACTTAGAAGGGTGCCCCATGCAGGTTATCTAACGAGTTTGAAGAGAGATTTTAGAAGCTCAAGACTTTCTTGACTATAGATCCAATTCTAGTTTTGCCTTCGGGATCGGGTTCATATACAGTCTACTGTGATGCTTCACGAGTTGACATTGGGTGTGTGTTGATGCAGGAAAAAAAGGTGATTGCCTACACATTGTGCCATTTGAATCCCTATGAGATGAACTACTCAATGCATGATATAGAGTTAGTAGCTATTATACGCATGCTCAAGATTTTGAGGCACTACTTATATGCGTATCTTGTGAGGTGTATATGGATCACAAGAGTCTTCAACATCTATTCAAGCAGAAGAATTTGAACTTGAGGCAACAAAGATAGTTGGAGCTATTGAAGGACTATGATAACACCATTCCTTATCATTCGTGGAAGGCTAATGTAGTAGCCAATCCATTAAGTAGGAAGGCAGAAAGTATGGGGAGTCATGCTTTTATTCTAGTTGGGGAGAGGTCGTTAACGATGGATGTTCAAGATTCGGCCAACAGGTTTACAAGTTTGGATGCGCCTAGCATGGTTCTTGCTTGTGATTTATCTCAGTCGTCTTTGTTTGAGCGTATAAAGGCTCGTAAGTATGATGATCCCCACTTGCTTGTCCTTAAGGACACGGTTATGCTAACGAGGTGACAATTGGTGATGATGGGCTATTGAGGCTTCAGAGTCAGATCTGTGTTCCTAATGTAGATGGCTTGAGAGAGTTGATTTTTCAGGAGGCTCACAGTTCACGGTATTCCATTCACCTAGTTGCTACGAAGATGTACCATAATTTGAAGCAGCATTATTGGTGGCAGAGGATGAAGAAATACATAATTGAGCATGTTGGTGTTTGAACTGTCAGCAGGTTAAGTATGAGCATTGATCACGTTCACAACACACCTCAATAAGAGATATTAAATGGTCGTATGCAAAATTGATTACCCAACTAGGAGTCGGGGTCGAATCCACCTGGGAGTTATTATGGGAGTTAGGAGTATATATTTGAAGCAAGCAAATGGGTTATCTAAGATTGCACTTCCAACAACAAGGGTTTGTTTCCTATTTTTACTGTTACTTTAATGAATGCAAGATAAAGAAAATAGATTCTAGATAAATGTTTTTGAGGTTTTTTCAATTGGATTAAAGTCCTAGGATTGTGACCTAACCTAAGTGTTTTCCTAATGGGATAAAGACTTTAATGTTTGTTTTGTTGATTGGGGTGTCTTATAGCTCTCAACTCTACGTTACCCACTCAATACATCTCGGCTAGAGAGTGATTTTGCCCAATTTGGCTCTCTCAAGTCCAAATGGGTGTCAACGAAAATAATTGATAAGAGCTCAAGTGGGGTTATTACTATCTCTAGGTTGAACCCCTTAATTAGATTAATCAATCTCTCAATTAACCCAATTCCTTGTTAGCTAAGTTATCCTAGACTAGGTCTCTCTTTCTCAAGTAGAGACTAAGTCAAATACGCATGAATCAATGTTTGCAGCCATTGATTCTAAAATTGTAGCATGAACTAAGCTAAATAATCAACACCCAATCATAAACAAACACTAAATTAGATACCCAAAAGGTTTACACACTAGGGTTGGGTCACAACCCTAGTAAAGTCTAGCTACTCATAATGGAAATTGCAGAAAATAGAGAAGAAAAGCTAATTAAACTCATAATAGATGATTAAAATGATGAAATCTAATGTTAAAACACCAAAATAACGTAAAACTTCCTAAAGTAGTATAGAAAAACGGCTACAGCAGCTTCAGATGTTCAAACTTGACCTTATTTTGTGAAACTCGTCCATTTATACAGGGTTAAAATCTTGGACAAAAATGCCCCTCGGGAGGTTCTGCGGCCGCACAATGCCGGTCTGCATATTTCTTCAGCTGGAAGGAAGTAGAGTTCTTCGGCTGCACATTTCTGAACTGCGGCCGCGAGGCAATCTTCTACGGCCGCACATTTCTAGACTGCGGCCGCGAGGCAATCTTCTGCAGTCACACAATTCTTGTGCGGTCGGCAATTCACAAAGGCCCCTGGACTTGGTCTTTTTGCATACTCTCTGATCTTTGACTCTTAGCCCAGTTCCATGGCCGCACAATTCATCTACGGTCCATAAATGAAATTGTACGGTCCATAATTTCTTATGCGGACCGCACATTTGTGCTTCTGCGCCCTTTATTGCCTTGTGCTTCAGAACACTCCTTTTTTAGTCGGATTTCATCTCGAGAGACGAAACTTCCAACATGTGCAATTTTTCACAATTTCATTAGTTTCAAGAAAAAAATTTAATACTTTCGGACTAAAACAAAAGCTAAAAGGTTCTAATATGCAGTCAAAATCCCCACTTATCAACTCCCTCAAACGTAAGTCTTTGCTTGTCCTCAAGTAAATAAATTAGTTCCTACCTCCCAAAGCTAAGGGTCATTTCAGCGAGTCAAAGGTGAGACATCCACACATCAGTTGGACCAACAATTACCCACACTACTCATGTATTATCAACAACAAGTTAAACATTCATGCACATATAGTTCTAATGTGACATTTGAGCTTCAAGAATTGACTTTACTCATCAAGGAATCTTGCTCTATCATGTGGGTCATAGTGGACTCCAAATTCTTCCTCTTCTATTTTCCATTTGCCGGGCTCACTTAAGAAATTTAGCACTCAATCCAAAGATTTATGAAAGGTTCGCTCATCTCTTTCAAGAGAATGTCACAAGTACGACTACAAGTACCATAGGCTTGCCTCATGTAGATTGCCACTAATGTAAGCTCACTCGGCTTCAAATCAAGTAGGACATCTTTTGGAAAGTAATGAAGGCTTTTGGATTAGGGTCGGATACAGTATGGGTGGGTGGTTACACCTTTCCTTAAGCACTCCATCTTTCATTTCTCGGCTCACACTTCGCCAATTCTTAGAGGAACTTTCTTTTCATTGGGGACTAGAGAGACTTAACATCCCTCTTTCTTGATCATTTCATTCTTTTTCTCCCTTTTTGACTTCTCCACGTTTGGGATCATTACCTCTTTTTGAATCCATTCAACTATTCACTTTTTGTATTTTTCTTTTTGTTCTTTTCTTTTCTTGCCTTCTCTTCTCATAGAGATAATTTCATTTCTCTTTTTGTGCCTTGATACCTTTTTTCAAGTTCCTCGTCTCTCCCCCAAACTTACGTTTTAAGCCATTTGTTTCACGAGAGTGTTAAGGAAAGCTCAAGTGCCAAGAGAGGATCACGACCAAACAGGTAAAAGCTTGTAAGATGGTTATCAAATGAGAAAAGCTAGAGGCTCTAAGGGCTTGACTAGGGATAATGACATTGGTTAGCAATAGAAAACTCAAACAGAGCAAGCAGAAGCTAAAATCACTTCTCAAACCAAGCTAAACTAAGGGTTTTTCCTTGAAACACATTCGGGGCAAGTGCTAGACCCTTCGCACGAATACTTGGACTAGCAACAATTCATCTCACCCCTCATGCAATCGGATTGTTAAAGAGGACAGAGTCGAGGGCCCACAACGACCACATTCAAGTTTAAAGATCACTATGGTCCAATTAAACCACTAGATTGCAAAAGTCAACACAAGACTCACAAAGTCACTAACTAGAGCTATTTTTTTTAAAAACCTTGTCTCTAACCATAAGCACATAGTTAAGTGTGTTGGTACCAATTGAAGCATGGTTGACACTTTGAGCATGACTTAATTAGGTCTTTTAATTCATTACTACTACTATTATTAACTAAACACAAAAACAGACTCATTTCCTTAAGAAAGTTGTCACGCCATCTATCGTTGGGACGAGTCACCTGGTTCACACAAAAACTACCTTCGGAAAGAACCGTGGCATTAAGAAAACCAAATATTTATTATCTACTAAAACGTAAAAAGAAGCTACTAAATCAAACAAAGAACTAAAAAAGAAACAAAAATAAAGAACCTAATAAGCAAAAACTACTGAATATAGAATGAATATATATAATGAGAGAATGAAAGAGAATATATACATCATAAGAAAAGAGAAAAAAATAATATCAAGTTATTAAAGGCCAAATGTCTCAGAATATATCAAATATAATCCACAAACTCCACCCCCCTCCCCTCCAAATAAAGATAAGTGTTGTTCCCCAATGCTTAACAAAATAAGATTAAAAGAGGGGAAAGAGTAAAAAAACTCCTTATGGCTCCTTGGACATCTCTGTGTCCCCAGCAATATCACCGCCCATAGGCTCATCCAACTAAATCTCATCATCCTCAACTCTGGGTGTGGCTGGGTTGGTGAACATCTGACGCATTGCCTCGGCAGTGTCGACAGTAAGGTCTAGCTCCTCAGACTGGCCAGCTGGTGCCACTGGTGCTGTTGGTGCTGTAGGATCTGGGCCTGAATGGTGTGGGTTAATCAACATGTCAAAGGGGAGATCTGCGGCTGTAGCAAGCCTGATCACCTGTCTCCGGAGCTTGTCCACTGACTTCTTGCTGGCCTGGGACTTTCTCATCTTCTTTACTTCTTTTCCCAGCTCTTCGATCACTGACCCGTGCTATACCAAGGTAGCCATAATAGTGTTCTGGTTCTCTAAGACCTTTTTCAATGTCTCTTCAACTGTCGGGGGAAACTGAGGTGCCTGGACAGAAGACTGCGCTGCAACAGTACTAGCTAGGTCAGACAGCTTTGCAGCGGCTGTCTGCATCCAGTTGTTGAGACTCGTAAATGTCTTGGAGACTAACAGCGCATAAAGTAGGGCAGTAGGCATAAGAACTGGCTTCAAAGCCGAGGTAGGAGCTGTGGGAGGAACTGCAGTAGGGGCTATAGATGATGGCGGAGACATAGCTGCGGCACTAGAGAAAGGCTCAGCTGATGTGGATAGAACATCAACTGCCTTAGCAGCTACCATAGTTGGGTCATCAGATTGGCCCACTGTGGTAGGAGGCCGAACTTTCTTCTTTGGATTGTTCGCATCCATCAGTGAATACCAAATAAAAGGCTTCTTCAGCCTCACCTTTGTGTCGTAATCCCTCGGATCTACCCTTTCATCTTTGAGATATTCTGTAATAGTGTTGGGATACGGGTAGGACGAGTCATCTTGCCGAGCAATCCCCCGGCCATAATAGAAGCAACCAGAACTGCCCGAGGAATCGGAAGGTAAGTCTCATTCTGGCTGGGGTCCAGTCTGTTGCAGACAAAGATTTGCCACCTTTTCGCCTCGAAACTCAGAGTACTCTGGTGGATAGGAACCTCAGTTGCAATCCATGGAGGTGGTGGCCCTGGTGTTGCTAGAATCTTCGCTAACTAAGGTCGGACTGCGTCTCCCAATGCATACTTCTCCAAATATTCCTTTGGCTCAACATCTTCGAAGCCCAAGTACGTGTTAAGTGTATGTTGATCAAATCTCACTTTTAAGTTGCGTACTTTAGTCACTTTTGTCCCCTTTTTTATGTGAGCCAATTTTGCATAGATTTCTTGGACCAGGTACTCTTTGGCGTCCACTACACTTTGAGTGAACCACATCCACCCCCTGCGTTCCCTGAACTCTCTCAACACTGCTGGGTTGTACCTCTCCAAATATTTGAATAGAAACTGTCACTCAAGAGTTAATGACCTCTCTGGCCACCATCTACGAAAGCTGGTGAAGACAGCCAAGCTGACAAATCGGTCCTTCCAAACCCCTTTCTTCTTTGACCTTTTACAGCCGGCAACTATAGCATCTTCCCCTCTGCCATCATCGGGGATATCCTAAACTGGTGTGTCTTGTGCCTCAGGGACAGGTGTAGCCGATGGCTCAGAAGCCCGACTAGCACTATCCGAGTCCTCGGAAGTGCTATGAGTTGAGGACGGCTCATCCCTGAGTTGGTATCTCCCTTGCGGCCTTGACTCTATGGCCAGCTGCTCCTGAACAGAGGCTGAGTTGCTCTCTGATGCTTCCCTAGATAGGACATATGAGCTAGTCTCAGAGAGATCTGCACCTCTCCCTCTGTCGGCTGTAGCTTTCAATATAATTGTCTTTTGTTGGCCAAGAGGTAAGGCACTCATGCCTCAACCCCGGGAAGGCTCACTCGTCCCTTTAGATGTGTCGCCTCGTCCCCTAGATCGAACCATTGTCTGTATCAAGCAAAGGCGATTGTTAGTTGCACATCAATGTTCAAGCATACCCAGGAGACATGTAAGTAAGATATAAACCATAAGACACAGTGAGGGTACACAGTCAAAGCATGCTTGCAGGAAACCAGATCTGCGGTACGTACAATTTTCTTGCGGCCGCAGATTTGGACTTGCGGATCGCACAATTTTGTCTTGCGGCCGCAAAAGTGAAGTGCGGTTCGCACAATTTCACTTGTAGTCACATATTTGAATCCCAAAAAGTGCCAACTCTCTGATGACAGAGAATTGGCTGATGTGCGGCCGCAACCTGTTTTCTACAGTCCGCACAATTAGACCAGCGACCGCACATTTGAGTCAAAACGTGTAGACTCTCTAATGACAGTAAAAGGGTTGTTCTTTGGCCGTAATGGGAAATTTGCGGTCCACACATTTTATCTTGCGGCCGCAGATCCCCTCTTTCACTATGTTGCCCTAAAATCACAATCTGCGGACCGCACAATTTCATGTGCGGTCGCAGAATTCAAAAACTACGAACAGTCCAGTTTTTTCTATCTAGGTTTTGCAATTTGGTGCAAATTTTGACATGGCAACGACATCAAGGCATGGAAATATGTTTACCCAGTCCCCATAGAGCATATATTAGTTAACCCATTATAAATTTACCCCCATATGAATGCACAATTGAATTCTATTGACAAATGGCCTAAAACTGACTAAAATCTACAAATTAAGAGAAAAAGATTAACAAGGAATTGAAGCATACCAGATGAATGAGTGTGATGAGTGACTGAACAAAGATGTTGTGTGTGTGGACAGATAGATTCACCAAGAATTTTCAAGAGAGTGCTACTTTTGTGCTCATAGAGTGAAAATCGTAACCCTTGCCCCTACCCTTCTATTTATACTTTTGGTCTATGGAAGGGGAAGAAGGTCGAGTGCAGCCGCACATTTTCATATGCAGTCCGCACTCAGTTACCTGGGGCATTATCTTCAGCATCTCATCTGCGGTCCGCACAATTTTTGTGCGGCCGCAGATCTCATGTGCGGTCACATATTTCCTTTGCGGTCGCACATCGACCTCTTCTCTGACAGGCTCAAACATCAGAGAGTTTGTATTTTCCATTTCTCATTTGTGGGTTCCGCACGATAATTGTGCAGCCGCATTGCTCTTTTGCGACAACATTCCAAATTATACAGTCTGCACAAATCAACTGCAGTCCACACTTCTTTTCAACACTTAGCCAAATTTTTGTCCACAATTCTTGTAAGTCACACTCAGCCCTGTAGCACACTTCAAATCAAGTTAGAACAAAAATAACACCTAACTACCAAAGGGAAAAGAAAAGAAACATGGGTTGCCTCTTAAGAAGCACCTGATTTAACGTCGCGACACGATGCAGAACTCTATTAATTGAAACGAATGACCGCCATGACATGGTTATCTCCAACTTTTCCAAAGTAGTGCTTCAGCTGGTGACCATTGACTCGGAATACTTTATTATTTTTGTTCTTCAAGTCCAATGCACCAAAAGGTGTCACACACACAATTTCAAAAGGACAACTCCATTTAGACTTTAGCTTCCCGAGAAATATCCTCAACCTTAAGTTAAACAACAATACAAGATCGCCCACCTTGAACTCTTTGTTCCAAATGTAATTGTCATGAAGATATTTCATCTTTTCTTTGTACAAAGACGAACTTGCATAAGAATGGTATCGGAACTCATCCAGTTCATTCAGATGTGAAACCCTCAAGTTAACGGCTACATTCCAATAAAGATTCAACTTCTTCAGACCCCACATGGCCTTATGCTCAAGTTCCACCAGAAGGTGAAAAGCTTTCCCGAACACCAACCGGTATGGTGACATTCCGATAGGTGTTTTGTAAGCCGTCTAATAAGCCCATAGTGCATCATCAAGCTTCATGGCCCAATCCGTCCAATTAGTAATCACCGTTTTGGACAAAATACTCTTAATCTCTCGGTTGGAAACTTCCACTTGACCTCTACCTTGTGTATGATAGGGAGTCGTGACTTTATGAGTAACACCATACTTGCTAAGTAAAGTGTCGAAAGCCTTGTTGCAAAAATATGAACCCCCCTCCCCCCAATCGCTTATAATTGCCTGCGGAGTACCAAACCTTGTGAAAATATTCTTCTTCAAGAACGCCACCACACTTCTCACCTCATTGTTGGGTAGAGCAACTGCCTCAACCCATTTGGAGACATAATCCACCGCAACCAAGATGTAGGTATTTCCACAAGAACTCACAAAAGGACCCATGAAGTCAATACCCCACACATCAAAAATATCAATCTTTTCACTAGCTCACTAGCATACTTGTGATGAGTGGGCCAATAGAAGCCACAACTAAGCACTTTGGCAGCTGGTCTTGCGCTACCATGATGACCACCATATGGCGACGAATGACAAGCCCCAAGAATTTCACCTTGCTCTTCTTCCGGTACACATCTTCTAATCACCCCATCCGTATAAATTCGGAAGAGGTATGGTTCATCCCAACAATAATTTTGACAATCCCGTTTGAGCTTCTTCCTTTGTTTTGAAGATAACTCATCCAAGATGATTCCACACGCAAGGAAATTTGCTAGATCAGCGAACCATGGCACCTCTTCATTGAAATAGCAAAGAGTTGCTCATTAGGGAAGGAGTCATTGATTTCAAGGTCATCATGCGGCCTCCCCTCATCCTCCAAACGAGACAAGTGGTCCGCCACTTGGTTTTCACTCCCTTTTCTATCTTGGATGTCAAATCAAACTCTTTCAACAAAAGCACCCGTCTCATCAACCGAGCTTTGGAGTCCTTCTTGCTCATAAGATACCGAAGCGCCGCATGATCCGTGTGGATAATGATCTTTGCACCCAACAAGTATGAGCAAAACTTCTCAATTGCAGACACAATGGCAAGGAGCTCTTTCTCCGTAACGGTTTAGTTGACTTGGGTACTATTCATGGTCTTGCTAGCATAGTAGATCGGATGAAAAATCTTGTTGATGTGTTGCCCCAAAACAACCCCAACTGCTATATCACTTGCATCACACATTAGTTCAAAAGGGACACTCCAATTTGGCGGTGATGATGGGAGTAGTTGTCAACTTGAACTTCAAAAATTCAAAAGCTCTCATTCAATCATCATTGAAAATATACTTAGCATCCTTCTCAAGAAGCTTGCACAACGGATTCACCACCTTAGAGAAATCTTTGATGAAGAAACCGGTAGAAACCCGCGTGGCCTAAGAAACTCCGCACACCCTTCACTGAAGTTAGAGGTTGAAGTTTAGAAATTACCTCAATCTTTGCCTTGTCAATTTCAATTCTATTCTTTAAAATTTTGTGGCCAAGGAAAATGCCTTCCTCGACCATGAAATGGCATTTCCCTCAATTAAGCACTATATTTGTTTCTTCACATCTAGCCAACACTTCATCCAGATTTGCAAGACAATCATCAAAAGAATCTCCAAACACCGAGAAGTCATCCATGAAAACTTCAAGGTAGTCCTCCACCATATCCGTAAATATAGCCATCATACACCTTTGAAAAGTCATCGGTGCATTACACAAACCAAATGGAATCCGCTTGAAGGCGAAAGTACCATAGGGACATGTAAAGGTTATTTTTTCTTGATCTTCCAAAGCAATAAGAATTTGGTTGTAGCCTGAATACCCAATCAAGAAAGCAATAGAAAGAATGGCCGACCAATCAATCAAGCATTTGATCTAAGAAAGGAAGTGGAAAATGATCCTTCCTTGTGACTTTGCTGAGCTTGTGATAGACACACCCTCCATCCGGTCACTGTTCTTGTAGGAATAAACTCATTCTTGTATTTGGTGACTACCGTCATGCCCCCTTCTTTGGGACGCACTGAACCGGAGAAGTCCACAAACTAACAGAGATGGGGTAGACAACCTCGGCATCCAACCACTTAATAATCTCTTTCTTGACAACTTCTTGAATAGCCTCTTTAGTCTGCTTTAATGTTCAATAGATTGTTTGGCGCCTTCATGCAAGTTGATCTTATGCATTCAAAATGTGGGGCTTATCCCCCGAATATCAGCCAAAGTCAACCCAATAGCCTTCTTCCTCTTTTGTAGCACTGCCAATGTGGAGTCTACCTGCTGGTTAGTCAAACAAGAGGAAAGAATAACCCCTAAAGTAGAACAAGGACTAAGAAATTCATACCGAAGATGTGGAGGCAATGGCTTCAACTCCAAGGTAGGAGGCTCTTCAATAGAGGGCTTTGTAGGAGGAGTTGTCCTATTTTCAAGATCCAAGGACAATATTTGGGGTGCATAGTTGTTACGACCCCCATTCCTTGCAAAGAGTTCACACATTCCATGAAGCCATCCATCTCGTCATCATCAAAATTGAGCAAGATGGCCTCTAAGATATCACCAACACTGATCATATCACTTGTTTCATCAACAATAACATCTGCCACCAAGTCCAAAAAAATAGCGCACCTTATTGCTATTGGTTGCCGCATGGACTTACACACATGGAAGACCATTTTTTCATCACCAACCCGGAATGTAAGTTCTTCGGCTTCAACATCACAAAGAGCCGTCCCCCATAGCAAGGAAAGGTCTTCCAAGAATAATCGGCACCTCATAATCAACTTCACAATCTAGAATGACAAAATTCGCCGAAAGAATGAATTTATCAACACGAACCAAGACATCTTCAATCACTCCCAAAGGTCTTTTCATAGTACATTCGGCCATTTGCAATCTCGTAGAGGTGGGTCTTGGTTGCCCAATTCCCAAGGTCTTGAAGACCGAATAGGGCATCAAATTGATACTTGCCCCAAGATCACAAAGAGCTTTTGCAAACTCGGCACTTCTAATTGTACAAGGGATCGTGAAAGCACCGGGATCCTCCAACTTAGGATCCATTGAATGCCCAATTTCACTCACTTGATGAGTGACTTTGATGGTTTCAAAATTCATTGACCGCTTCTTTATCATGCGATCCTTCATAAACTTTGCATAGCCGAGCATTTATTCCAAAGCTTCAACTAATGGCACATTGATTGAGAGACTCTTCATCATTTGAATGAACTTCTTGAATGATTCTCACCATTTTGCTTGGCAAGTCTTTCCGGGTATGTAGGTGGAGGCTTAGGCGATGGTGCCTTAGCCTTTTGTACCACCGACTTTCGTATGTCAAGAATGTGATCCCTAGACGGGTTCACCTCCTCTTTATTCTCTTCCACACAATCATCAGTATCAATCTGAACTTCATCATTTGATTGCACCATATTGCTCGGAACCTCTTCTTCTTATACCACTTGCTCATCATCCACAAGTTGCCTTTGACTTGAGGTGGGTGCATTCCCACCTCTTCCCCTTCTTGTAGTAACGGCTATGACATGCCCCGTGTTGTTTACCACCCTTTGGATTTACTACCATGTCACTTGGTAGTGCCCCCTTTAGGACGAGAATTTAGAGCTTGAGAGATTTTCCCCATTTGAACTTCTAAGTTGCAGATTGATGTGGTATGTGAGGCAAGTTGGGCATCCGAATCGGCATTCTTTTCCATCATTTGCTTAAACATATTCTCAATACGACCCATCTCATTGTTTGAAGAACTTGGACCATGGGAAGGATAAGGAGGTGGGTCGTTCGTTCTTGATACATCTGGGGCCTTTGAAAACCCGAGCCCGTTTGCCTTGATTATTGTTCTATCCACCTTGATTGTTACCCCCCCCCCCCCCCCCAATTTCCTTGATTATTGCCACTCCAATTTCCTTGATTGTTGTTGTTATGTCAATTCCTTTGATTGTTGCCACTACTCCAATTTCCTTGGTTGTTAGAATTCTAATTGCCTTGATTGTTTTGAGGTCTCCATTGTTGTTGGTTTGGGCCTTTGAAGTTGTTTCTTTGCCCTTGAAAGTTGTTCACATATTGCACATCCTCTTCTTGTTCATTATAAGAATCATCTTGATCAAAACCACTATCCTCTTGCACATAATTCTCCACTCAATTTTTGCACTTGTGGACCCTTGGCCCTTCTTTTGCTTACCATCATGTTCACCCCTTCCATGGCATTGACTTGCTTAGGATTTTGCACTTGTTGAAGTTGAGCCTTTGTTAGTTGATTCATGGTGGTAGTCAACTCGACAATGGCTTGCCTGTGGTCATGCAACTCTTTGTGAAGATGGATCACGTTCGGATAACCTTGTGGAACATTAGCTCGGGATTGCCACACCGATGATATTTCCGCCATTTCATCCAAAATCTCACACACCTCCGCATACGACGTAGTCATAAAGTTACCACCGGCAAGTTGATTTACTACACATTGGTTGGTTGTGTTAATCCCATGATAGAAGGTTTGTTAAATCATGTTTTTCGTCATATCGTTGTTGGGACATTCCTTGGCCATTGTTCTAAACCGCTCCCAAATCTCGTGTAGTGGTTCATTCGACTCTTGCTTGAACGCCAAAATCCCATCTCAAAGTGTAGCCATATGCCCCGGAGAGAAGAAATTAGAGATAAACTTTTCCTCCAACTCATCCTAAGTGTGAAAGGGATGGTTCGGCAAACGTTCTCACCAATCTAAAGCTTTCCCCCGTAGAGAGAGGGAAAAAGCCTTAGCCTCAATGCATCCTTGGAGACATTTGTTTGTTTGCTCCCCCAACAAGTGTCTACAAACCCCTTCAAATGTTTGTACGCATTTTGACTTGGAGCACCGGTGAAGAAACCTCATTGCTCTAGCAAAGTGAGCATCACAATAGTGATTTGAAAGTTGCCCGCCTTAATACGGGGTGGGACTATTGCACTAGCATATCCTTCATTGGGTAACATCTGGTGTGGAGCCACTCGTGGTGGGGGTGGGGGTGGAGCGGGGACATTGTCATAAGGCACTTGGCCTCTTCTATTGGCTTGAAGTTCAAATGGAACCTCATCAACTTGATCATCCTCGACGTCCACATCCCCCAAAGGTAAATTTTCAAGCTCATTGTTCGCCGTGGTTGTACCTACTCTTTCTCAAACAAATTAGTAACATGGAAAGAAAAGAATATATTCCAAAAATAAACACAAATATATAGCTAACATTTTTTTACCTCCCTCGCAAAGGTGCCAAAATTTGATCACGTCCACAACACACCTCAATAATAGATATGACACTGTCGTATGCAATAATAATTACCCAACTACGAGACAGCGTCGAATCTACTGAGAGTTATGATGGGAGTTAGGAGTATATATTTAAAGCAAGCAAATGGGTTATCTAAGATTGCACTTCCACAAAAAGGTTTTGTTTCCTATTTCTACTATTACTCTAGTGAATGCAAGATAAAGAAAATGGATTCTAGATAAATGTTTTTGAGGTTTTTCAATTGGATTAAACGCCTAGGGCTGTGACCATAACCTAGGTGTTTTCCTAATGGGATAAAGACGTTAATTCTTGTTTTGTTGATTGGGGTGTCTTATAGCTCTCAACTCTAGGTTACCCACTCAATACCTCTCGATCGGAGAGTGATTTTGCCCAATTTGGCTTTCTCAAGTCCAAATGGGTATCAACCAAAACAGTTGATAAGAGCTCAAGTCGGGTTATTACTATCTCTAGGTTGAACCCTTTAATTAGGTTAATCAATCTCTCAATTGACCCAATTCCTTGTTAGCTAAGTTATCCTTGACTAGGTCTCTCTTTCTCAAGTAAAGACTAAGTCAAATAGGCATGAATCAATTTTGCAACCATTAATTCTAAAATTGATGCATGAACTAAGCTAAATAATCAATACCCAATCATCAACAAGCATTATATTAGATACCTATAAGGTTTACACACTAGGGTTGGGTCACAACCTTAGTAAAAGTCTAGTTACTCAAAATAGAAAATTGCAAAAAATAGAGAAGAAAAGCTAATTAAACTCAAAATGGAAGATTAAAATGATGAAACCTAATGTTAAAACACCTAAATAATTTAAGCTTCCTAAAGTAGTAAAGAAAAACGTTTGACCTAATTTTGTGAAACTCGTCTATTTATACAAAGCCAAAAATCTCGTACAAAAATGCCCCTCAGGAGGTTCTACGGCTGCACAATGCCATGTGCGGTCCGTAGATTTCTTTAGCTAGCAGGAAGTGGAATTTTACGGCCGCACATTTCTAGATTGCGGCCGCGAGGCAATCATCTGCGGCCACACATTTCTAGACTGCGGCCGTGAGGCAATCTTCTGTGGCCGCACAATTCTTTTGTGGTCCGCAATTCACAAAGGCTCCTGGACTTGGTCTTTTTGCATACTCTCTGATCTTTACTCTTAGCCCAATTCTGCAGCCGCACAATTCATGTGCGGTCCGAAAATTGCAAAAGTTCTACTAAATATTAGGTTTGCCGCCGCAGATGAAATTTTGTGGTCCGCAATTTCTTCTGCGGACCGCAAATTTAGGCTTCTGCGCCCTTTATTTCCTTATGCTTCGGAATACTCCTTTTTTCGTTGGATTTCATCTCGGGAGACAGAACTTCCAGCATTCCTGCAATTTTGCACAGTTTCATTAGTTTCGGGAACATAATTCGATACTTTCGGACTAAAACAAAATCTAAAAGATTCTAATAAGCAGTCAAAATCCCCACTTATCAAGCATCAGAGATTGGGTGGTTTGCTTCATAGGCTAGATATACCATAGTGGACGTGGGAGCATATCATTATAGATTTTTTGGTTGGCTGCCACAGACGTTGAGTAGATTTGACGTTAATTGGGTCATTTTGGACAGACTGACCAAGTCTGCACATTCTAGTCATGACTTCCTACACTTATGAGAAATGGTCTTGGATTTATCTTATAGAGGTTGTTCTCTTACATGGTGTGCATGTATCTATTATCTCGGAGCGAGGCACTCAGTTTACATTACATTTTGGAGAGTGGTACAGCATGTGTTGGGCACACAGCTTGAGTTAATTATGATATTTCATTCCTAGATAAATGGGCAGGCTGAGCATACCATTTAGATCTTGAAGGACTATTGAGAACTTTGTGTCATCAATTTCGGGGGCCATTGGGATCGGTTTTTTCCGTTAGCAGAGTTCGCCTACAACAACAGCTACTGGTCGAGTATCTAGATGGCTCCGTATGAGGCCTTATATGGGAGGCGATGTCATTCTCTAGTTGGTAGGTTTGAGCCTGGTGATGCTAGGCTATTAGGCGCAAATTTGGTTCGTGATGCTTTAGAGAAGGTGAAATTAATTCAGGAGCGGCTTCGTACAGTGCAGTTCAGACAAAAGAGTTATGTTGATAGCAAGTCTTGTGATGTGGCATTCATGGTGGGTGAGAAGGTTCTACTTAGAGTTTCTCCCATGAAGGGTGTGATGAAGTTTGGGAAGAAGGGCAAGTTGAGCCCTCGATATATTGGTCCTTTCGATGTCTTGAAGAGAGTTGGTGAGGTGGCTTACAGACTTGCTTTGCCACCTAGATTATTGAGAGTTCATCCGGTGTTTCATGTTTCCATGCTTCAAAAGTACTATAAAGATCTGTCACGTGTGTTAGATATCAATTCAGTGCAGTTAGACAAGGATTTGACTTACGTTGAGGAGACAATGGCCATTTTGGATAGGCAGGTTCGAAAGCTGAGGTCGAAGAGTATTGCATTGGTGAAGGTTCAATGGAGAAGTCAACAAGTCGAGGAGGCGACTTAGGAGACCAAGAATGATATGTGGAGAATATACCCTCATATTTTTGATATCCCAAGTATGATTCTAAACTCGTTTGAGGACGAAAGATTGTTTAAGAGTGGGAGAATGTAATGACCCAACCGGTCATTTTGTGTATTTGAACCCCATTTACCCATTTGATGCTCCCCATATGTATATTTATTATTATGTCACTTGCGGGGATGGTTGGTTGGTTTTGGGAAGGTTTTGGATTGAATTGGAACACTTAGTTCCAAGGTTGGACGTTTAACTTATAAGAGTTGACCTAATTTGACTTTTGTGTAAACAATCCCAGAATGGTGTTTTGATAGTTCCAACATGTTCGTATGTTGATTTTGGACTTAGGGGTATGTCTATACTTGGATTTGGAGGTTCTAAGGTTGATTTGGCTCTAAATGGTGAAAGTTGGAAATTTGAAGGTTGGAAAGCTCATAGGTTTGACCGAGAGTTGACTTCAGTTTTATCGGGTTCTGATTGTTGTTCTAGGAGTTGGCATAAGTTTGTTATGTCATTTGGAACTTATGTGAAATATTTAGGTTATTGCGAGTTGGTTCGACGTGGTTCGACATGAGTTTTGAAAGTTCAAAATGGATAAGTTCATTAAGCTTGAATTGAGCTAGGATTTATGGTTTGGATGTTATTTTGTGTAATTTGAGACCTCGAGTAGGACCGTGTTATGTTTTGGGAGTCGTAGTAATGATAGGATGAGGTTTCAAGGGCCTAGGGTGTGTTCCCGATTGATTTTGGATTGTTTGGTGTTATGTAGGCCTTTTCGTTCAGGTGTTTTTGCACCTGCAAGGTTGAGTCTACAGGTGAGAGTCCGCGGATGCGGACAATAGGGTCATAGAAGAGACTCTGAGACTCTGTGGATCTACAGGAGCGGAATATTTTCGTCAAGAGCGAATGGCCAGGGGTTAAGTGAAACTTGCATAAGCGAGCTTTTTGTCGCAAAAGCGATGCCACAGAAGTGGCATTTCTGGTCGTAGAAGTGAAAGTACTGAGCAAAACATATTTTATCGAGAGTTAGCTTCATTTTATCATAGTTTGAGATCAGGAGCTCGGATTGGAGCGATGTTTGAGGCGTTTTTCACCCACTTGGATTGGGTAAATGTCTTGACTCGTATTTGATTATTATTCATGATTCCATCCTTGAATTTGGCATTTTATTGGTGAATCCAAGTAAGATATATTGGGGATTTTGGAAAAATAACATTTGGAACCACGAATCGAAAATCAAAACACATGAAGTTCAAAATAAAGACTCAAGAACCTCTAGAATCACAACCAAGCGTTTGAATCATATGAAACCAACTCCGAATGACACCAACATTTGCAAACAAGGTCCAAATAGAAAAATGGACCTATTCCCAGTCTCAAAATCAAATTTTGAATATGATAGCCATAAAGTCAACCTACGATCAAACCTAAGGAAATTCCTAAACTCAAATTGCCAACTTTCGGCAAAATAAGTCAAATCAACCTAGGAACCTCACGCACACATGGTTTTTCCATGTATTTATACCAAGTAGGGTAGGGCCAACATGAAATCACCTTCTCCTAGCCGAAATAGGAAAATTACTCTGTAAAAAATACACAGGCGCGACACGCCATGCGGGGTATTAGTGGGGAAATCTAGAGAGCTAGTTTTGACATGCAGCAGAGAATTGCACAAACGTGGTGCGCCATGCGCCGCCCCACGCGCTGCGGTAGTGGGGAATTCTCAGAGTATGGACCAAACTTTGATTTTTTTTTCATCTAGACTTGGTCCTCGACCCTCGAACACGATCCCGGCTTAATCCTTTGGGCTTTTACTCAAACTTCGAAGCTCCAAATCACTCGAATTCATTCCACAACATCTACATAGCTCGGATTCACTCCTATAAGGCATAAAACACACAATAAGTACAAAACACTACCAATTAAAGCTCAAAACAAGTAAAGTGCAGTGAATTAGAGTGTAATAAGTGACTAAAATACATAACTATAGTCTACCATCAATAAGTACAGATGTCTCCTTACCAATCCACAAGACTCTACTAAACTTGCTTATGACTTGCAGCACCTATAAATCTAGAGCTCTGATACCAACTTGTCACGACCCTAATATTTCACCTTAAGTAGTCGTGATGGCACCTAGTCTCTAAGACTAGGTAAGCCTAACACACATTGAGAATTTAGAAGAAATAATGACTAAGACATTAAATTAAACTGACTAAATATCACAATGAAACCAAAATGGAACAACAGTCAAAATACCCCAAAACCGGTGAAACTAAGTCATAAGCTCTACTGATATATACTAAGAATCTCTAATACAATATTATTCGGAAATAAAAGAAACAATAGCATTAGATCATTAGAATGTGACTACGAGGCCTGCGAGTGTCAAGCAGGTATATCTTGAAGTCTCTGAACTATCTGGGTCAACTCACTGGCGTCCGGCACGAGCATAAGTACCTGGATGTTCACAAAAATATGGAAGCGTTGCATGAGTACACCACAACAGTACCCAGTAAATATCAAGCCTAACATCGGGTTAGTAGTGACGTGGTCAGGTCAAGACACTTACGAGACATAGAAACCTACGAAGAATATTAATATAATCTAACAACGAGGAAGTACGACGATAAATGACCAAAAGCAATTTATCAATATAAGACTAACAACGGAAATAAAGGCAACAAATGACAACAAAGTGTACATATGATAAAGACAACAAGTAACTAATTACGATCAAAACACGAATAAAATGAGGTAAGAAAACAAAAACAATAACCGTTCAAGTCAACAAACCTTTCCCATGTAGAATGTACGAAAAGAATCACACTAAGGCAACACCTCATATTCACATTTCACAAACATAAGCACAATCTTTCTTAATTGTCGCGTGAGCCTTACATATATTTTTTTTAAAATATTTTTCCTGAAATAGCTTCACGAGCTTTAGCCCCCTTATCTCACTGTGTGGCTTTAAGTAATTCCATTACTAGGAACACTCCTATAAATCCCACCTTATCTCACCGCGTGCACATCAATACACCACCCGCCGCATGCGCATCAATTTCACAACTCAATAATCATCTCACACCAATGTGCCAATATGCCACGACATTGCCATAATCAACAATACCAATGTCACCACAACATATAGCCCATGGCTCAACCACAATGTGTACAAGAATCTCAATAACAATAAAATAAACGGGAAATAACTCAAACAAGGAAAGATATTCCAATAACAACTTTAAATTCAATAACTCAACAATGAAGACAATTCCATGATATGGAAACTTCAATTTCAAATGCATAACATAAGCTCAACAATAAAAGAGATAGCATGAAGTAGCAACTACAACTAAATGCATGAGAATAACTCAACAGTAGAAAATATAGCATGTAATAACAACTATTAATAAATGCATATAAAAGTAACCTCGACAATGGAAAATAGAACATGCAATAACAACTTCAATTAGAGCATGTAAGAATAAACTTGACAACGAAAGATAGGGCAAATGATATCAACTTCAATTAAATGCTTATGAGTAAACTAAGAGTCTAAACCGGTCAATTTTTACATATAAGCCCGTGTACACACTCGTCACCTCATGTACACGTCTTTCACATAATTCAAATAGTACAATCAGACCCAATCCTAAGGGGCAGTTCCCTCACACAAAGTTAGGCAAGATACTTACCTAAACTAGGCCAAATCAACACTCAAAAATAGCTTTTCCCTTTAAAATTTGCCTCCGCATGGCTCAAATATAACCAAAATAACTTAATATCATCAACCAATATAGGAGAAATCAATTTCGATTAATAAATCTAAGATCTTTACACAAAATTTTCCAAAATACACCAAAAGTCAACCCCGAGGCCACCCGATCAAAACCCAAGTCCAAGGATAGATCTTGACTATCTATAACCCCACGAGTTGATATATATACTTTGTTTTCAAATCCAAGTCCAATTCGACTCTCAAGTCTCAAATTTTTATTTTTCAAAACATAGACCAAATTTCCAAAAATTTCTCTTAGAAATTCATGAATTTGATGTTAAATCCCATGATGTAATATAACTGAAAGTTGATCAAAAATATCTTACCCAATAGTTCTAGATAAAAATCACCTCAAAATCACTTCCTACCGAGTCTAGGATCCAAAATATGAAAATAAGACCAAATCCCAATTTTTTCAGCCCTTATGTTCAGGTGTAGAAGTCGCAATTGTGACTCTGGGTTCGCAAGTGCCAAGGATAGCTCGCACATGCAGTGCCTGACAGCCTAAGAGGATGTCGCAAATTCAACACTAACTACACAAATGTGAAGTCATCTCCCTTCACAAATGCGACCAAATGGTCGCAAACGCGACCTTACCCAGTCCAAGCCTCGCTTCACAATTGCGAGTAAGACATCGCAGATGCGATACCTGCCCCCTACTATCCACTTTGTAATTGCGATGCTAGTGCTCACAATTGCGATAACTGGAGCACCAGCACACCATCAACCTAAAAATGAGTTCAATCCAATCTAAAACACGTTTGAAACTCACCTGAGCCCTCAGGGCTCTATACCGAACATCCACAAAAGTCTAAAAATATAATCCTATCAAACTAACTCTGAATGATACCAAATTTTGTAGACAAGTTCCAAATAGAAAAACAGACCTATGCCAAGTCCCAAAACCAAATTCCGAATTCGATAACCATAAAGTCAACCTATGGTCAAACCTAAGGAAATTCCTAAACCTCAAATTGCCAACTTTCGGCAAAACAAGTCAAATCAACCTAGGAACCTCCGAATTCAATTCTAGGCATGCGCCCAAGTCCAAAATCAACATTCCAACTTAAGCTTCTAAACCAAGAACCAAAGAGTCCAAATCACTCCAAAACCTCCTTGACACGAAACTAACAACCCCCGAAAGTCATAAAATCACAAATACACATAAGGGAAGCTTATAAAAGGGAAATGGGGCCCAAATATGCAAAAACGATCTGTCAGGTCATTACATGCTTATGACTGGAATAGACCTTAGGCTATTGATATGCCTTTGTGAGGATGTTTTTTATATGAAACATGCTTAATTACTTTATGACTACGTGAACATGATCAGTACAATTGTTTTAGCGGTAGTAATGCTTTATATATTAAATGCTCATCCGCATTTTAGTATTTTCATGCCCTTGTGCACCTTGTTGATAAATTATGATCTTATATCTTTGATAAAATTTTGGCATTATTGTTTTTTGATGATTGTGTCACATGAGGACATGTTGAAAAGATTGATTGGATGTTGGTACGAGATCTTTACTATGCTATTGTGTTTATTATTGTGCGCGTGGGGCGAAATAAGGGTGGCATTTTCTGGTGTTGCCCACGTGGCGAAATAAGGGTGATGATATGCGCATGTTGTTAAATAAGAAGGATTGTTACTTGCACATGCGGCAAAATATGGGCGGCCTTATTGATGATTTGGAGATGTTTCTCTTGATGTTGTTTACGTGTTGAAATGGGGTTGATATTTGGATCACATATGCCCCGCCTTCTATTTTATGATTTGTTGACAAAGGTGGATTCTTCTACTTTGAGTTGTTATCACATGTCCTAACGAGATTGTCTATATTATTTTTCATTAAACATATTATGTTGCCAGTTATTGATACATTGCACATGTAACTGAATTAGTGAGTATCATATGACTTGAACCTCGTCACTACTTCACTGAGGTTAGTCTTGATACTTACTGGGTACCAATCGTGGTGTACTCATAGTACACTTTTATTTTATTTTTTGTGCAGATCCAGGTGTTGGAGGCAGCAGATCTTGAGGGTGAGAGCTGGCATCGATTGTGAGGATTCAAGGTAGAGCTTCATGCTATCGCAGTCCCTTGGAGTCTCATCCTTTATGTTGATACTGTTAATTTTACATCTGTAAAGTATTGTATTTTCAATATGCCATATGTTTCAGTTAAAGTTCATGATTTGTACTACCTAGTTCTGGGGAGATGTATAGAGTATAGCCATTTCAGCTTATGTTAACTATATTTCCACTTTTATATTAAACTCTACCTTATTATATCATATTTTGTTGATTTGATGTAGATAAGTGATAGGCTTGCTTAGTCTTAGAGATTAGGTGTCATTACACCTTCTTTGGTGAGATTTTGGATCGTGACACTAATTTCCGACTTTCATACAATATTCAAATAAAAAAAATATTACTACAATAGAATACAACTTAAATAAAATTTAGATATAACTATAATATAATTTTAATGCAATTTTGTATGTATATTGTATGTCATCTGTTCTTCTTCTTCTTCGACTTTCAATCTGAAATCCAGCCAGAATCAACTCTAATCTTCATCAAACACCCTTAAAATTGAGATATAAACTTCAAAGAATATTCCTAATCATTTGCAAAAACACACAATCCAAATAAATAATATTTTTCTAAAATCCAAATTCGAATTCAAAACTTCGAAGCTTTTTAATGGCTATCAATGGTGGAGTGTCAAACACCTTCAAAATTTATTAATTGAAAATTTCAAAATTAGAACACAAATTATGCAACATGAAAGAAAATTGCTTAGTTAAAACTCTATAGTAAAATAATTGAAATCCATTGATGAATTCTATGGAAAAAAAAAGGATAAAGTAAATGAGAAAAGAGAGAAACGGAGAAAATCGAAGGAAGAAAAATAAGGTGGAGGAAAGAACATAGAAGGAGATAGATAGATAGATAGATAGATAGATAGAGAGAGAGAGAGAGAGAGAGAGAGAGAGAGAGAGAGAGAGAGAAAGCTTGTATATAATTGGAAAATCGTATATCAACTTGTAATTAAGTTAAAACATTAATAGTGAGGGTAAATAAGTTTCAAAAGTAGTGTAGATAAGTAAAAACTACTAAAAGTTTTAGGATTCTATATCATGCTATGCAAATAATTTTTAAATAAATAAATGTTCCTTGGTACAAAATAAGAGAGTAATAAAATTGGATATGTAGATGCTTAATTTAATTAAATAAACATGCTATGAGCATGGAAAGTAAAGAATATTTATTTGGTACATTTCTGAAAATAGTAATTTCAAATAATTTGCTCAAACCATATATAAATAGGGGAGTGCTTTTTGATAAATAGTTGGTATAGTGATATGAGAGCAAAATTGATATGATAGTGATGGTCACTCATAAGAAAATGCTTAAGTAAATATTTGTAAAAATAAAAGAAACAAGGATAAGATTTGTGCAATGTGAGAATAAAAGATATTATGAAGGTGTAACGACCCGACTGGTTGTTTTAAGAATGGGCATTCCGTTTAGCGGTTTGAAGTCTTTAGTAGCTTCATATGATGTATTACGACTTGCGTGCTTCGTTGGTTTTGAATTTCTGAAAGTTCGGGATTGATTCGGAAGAGTAATTCTCAATCTAGAAGCTTTAAGTTGAAAGAGTTGAACAAGGTTTGACTTGTGCAAAAACAATCTTGAATTCCTATTTTGATGGTTTCAGTAGGTTTGTATGGTGATTTTGAACGTAGGCGTATGTCCGGATTCGTTTTTGGAGGTCCCTAGGATGATTTGGCTCAATTTGAAGGTTTAGAAATTTCATAAGTTGGACTATGAGTTTACTTTGATGATATCAGGTTCGGATTGTTGTTTCAGGAGTTGGAATAGGTTCGTTATATTATTTGGGACTTGTGTGCAAAATTTGAGGTCATTCCGAGTTGGTTAGACGTAGTTCGACATGAGTTGTGAAAGTTGGGAATTTGATTTATTCATTAAGCTTAAATTGAGGTGTGATTTGTGGTCTCAATGTTATTTTGTGGGGTTTGAGACCTCAAGCAGGTCCGTGTTATGTTTTGGGATTGGTCAGTATGATTGGACGAGGTCCCGGGGTCCTCGGTTGTATTTTAGATTGATTTTGGATTTGTTTGGTCTCGTGGAGCACTTCTGATTCTAGTGTTTTCGCATCGTCGAGTTTGGGTCCACAGATGCGAGTTCGCAGATACGGACAGTGAGTCGCAGAACTGGAGAAGTGTTGGGCAGGTGAGGTGCGTATATATGGCTTCTTGTGCGTAGAAGCGCGAGTGCAGGTGCAATTTGTCATTCGCAGAAGCAGAGGGAGGTCCACAGAAGCGGAAGGGAGGAACTTAATAGGTTTCCACATCTGCGAGATATTTTCCGCAGATGAAGTGTCGCAAAAGCGAGCTTCTTGTCCACATATGCGGAATAGCTTGTCAGAGTATATTTAATTGAGAGTTTTGATCATTTTATCATATTTTGAGATTGGGAGCTCGGATTAGGGCGATCTTTTAGGCGATTTTTACCCCCTTTGATTGGGTAAATGTTCTTGACTCAAACATGATTATTATTCATGATCCTATCTTTGATTTTGATAGTTGGTGAATCTAAGAGGAAAATATAGGGGTTTTGGAAAAACTTTTATAAAGTAAATAATGGAGATTTGAACTCGATTTGTAGTTGGTTTTGGATAAAACTTATATATTTGGACTCGTATTCGAATGAGTGTTTGGATTTGTGAGTTTTGTCGAGTTTCGGAGTGTGGGCCCAGGTTGACGTTGTGGTTGACTTCAAGTATTTAATTAAATATTTGACCTTTATCATTTAGGTCTGATTCCTATGGCATTATTTGATGTTATTGAGTTATTTTTTGCTAGATTCGAGCCTTTTGGGAGGTCGATTCGTGCGGGAAGGTGTTTTTAGATATTAATTTGGCTTGCTTGAGGTAAGTATTTTGCTAGCTTTGGTTGAGGGAATTTTTCCTAATAACTGGTATTATTTGCTACATGCGGGGATGATGTATATATGAAGTGACGAGCGTATATACATATGTCATGGGCATTCATGCTCGGGGTAAATTTTAGATCTATATGCCTTATTTAGTTGCGCGTTCTACTTGATTCTATGTATTATTAAATTAATTAACCATGTGAGCATAATAAACAATTGTAGAGCTAATGTTGAGGCTATTAGTGTCTTTATTTGAACTTGATAACAAATCTTGAGATTTATGCTAAACTTGCCTCAAAGGTAGATACACGTATGTTATGAATAAACATCTATACTTGTTCTTGTGTTGCGCCTTGATTGGGACGTGTGCACTCTATAACACATATGTGATCCTTTGTATGACTGCTCAAACGTGGTTGTAATATTTAATTTAGTTGTAGACACATTTTATATGTTGAACCCCATCTGCAGTTTTGTTGTTATCATGTCCTTGTGCAATTTAGTACTGAGTTATGAGGATATGCCTCTTGATGATAATTTGTTGTTTTGCATTGTTATGATTGTGGTACATGTAGACATGTTGAGCGGATAGATTGGGGTAATGGCACGAGGTTCTTGCTGTGCGATTGTGATTATTGTTATATTGTCACGACGGAGCGATACAGTTGGATATTGTGATATTATGTCAGGGAGGAGCAGTACAGGTGTATAGTTTTAGTGTCAAGGCAGAGCGATATAGGTTGATATTGTGATATTGTGTCAGGGTGGAGCGATAAGGGTGGATATTATTATTGTGTCAGGGGAAAGTAATATGGTTGGATAGTGTGATATTTTGTCAAGGCGGAGCGATACGGTTGAATCTCATTTTTGTGTCAGGACGGAGTGATACGGTTGGATATTATTATTATGTCAAGGCGGAGCGATATGGGTGGATATTGTATTGTGGTAGGGCGGAGGGATATCGGTGGATATTGTTATTGTGACAGAAATATGGTCACAAGGTGCCATATGTTTTTTTTTGTTTGATGACTTGTTAAAACTAGGTGTTACCTTGATTATGTAAGTGAATTCTTTATGATTTGTCATGCATTTTACCTATTTTTTACGTGGCATCCAACGTGTTAATCTATGCCTCTGTTGTTATTTGATAATTTGGTTGTCAAAATGGAATTGCTTGTGTTGAGTTGATATCTCATGTTTTGTTGAGTTGCTGGTAGCGTAATAGATTGATGTAAAAGCCAAGGAGAGGGGTAGCCGAGCTATTCGGTTCGAGAAAGAATTCTCATCATGCATTGATGCATTGGATTCTCGTAAAGCTCTCCTAAATGTGTTATTTTGCAATTGATACGGAATCGAATCATGTTGGGCATAGGCTACAGTCTTGTATGAGTATTGGAGCACACACATTATATGGTGAATATCTCTTTGTGAGTGGGGTTGGCGTAAGTTGTATTGCTGAACATGTTTAATTGGTAGTGTTTGTTTATTACTCTATTCTAGTTATGCAGCTTTACTGTTTATATTCTTTATTCTGTAATTTTCTTTCTGGAATATTTTTGTATTTAAATGCTCGCACAGGTTCTGTAATGTGAGTATCTTTGACTTAAAAAACCTCGTCACTACTTCTCTGAGGTTAGTCAAGATACTTACTGAGGGTTGTCTGTTCTCATACTACACTTGTGAACCTTGCGTGCAAATTCTGGAGCTGAGTGGCTGTGAAAGATGAAGCCTTACATTGGAGACGTACCAACATACCAGATTCATGCTACCTTTTGTTCATGGTAGTTTAGGATTTCATTTCTGTTTATATAAATTTCAAACAGATGTTGTAAACATTCTTCATAATCGCTTTATAAATCTAATCTTAGTGGATCATGAGTTGTACTACCAGTCCTTGAGATAGTTGTATTGAATTCCCTTATAGGCGTTATTATTAATATTGATGATTTTCTCATTATAGTTGTAACCTATGCTGCTTGGCTTACCTAGCGGGTTAGGTTAGGTGCCATCATGACTTGGTGGGATTTTGGGTCACGACAAAGTTAGTATTAGACCTCTAGGTTCAAAGCTTCTACGAGTCATGCGCAAATGTCTAGTAGAGTCTTGCAAATCAGTATGATGACATTCATACTTATCTTCAAAAGCTACAGGACATCTAGGAAACTTCTCATCTTTCTTTCCTTATCGTGCGACTTTGTTTCATCTTAGAGCTTCTATCTTCGATTGTCTTCCATTTACTCGTGTGTGATGTTGCGCGCTCGATATCAACTGTTCATCGATAGCTTGTGATGTTGCGGATAGACTACAAGGGTCTATAGATGCTTGATTATCATCTCGTGTGTTGTCTAGACCTAAAAGCGGATGTTTTGGTCAATCTTTCAGCTATTCATTTGTCGGATGAAGTTGATTCTTGTATCTGGTCAATGAGTACAGACTCAATAAGATTAATTTATTACATAAGTGGTTGTGACCATGGTAGGGTCATAGAGAGATGTCAGTTGGAGGCAGTAGGTGAGTTATCTCCTGCGAGAAGTTTTGCGACTGTGTGATTCTTATGAGTGATTCTATGAAGAGTTTCTCCTTCAATCTAGTGGGGTGTATGTGCTACGATTAGAGTTCGGATCACTTGAGGAAGTGGATTAATTATCACAAGGTTGAGTATGCACTTGGCAGACGATCGAAGTTTTTTTTGCTAGTGTTGCATAGGCCTAGGAGGAGATTCAACGGGATGGCAATGTGATATCATGGCAGTTATGCAGGAAGAATATGGTGGATTAGTAGATGATGTGTTTTTTCATTTCAAGCCAAGTGGGGGAGTAATGTTATTGATGATCAGATTGCATGGTCATGTGTTATATTTGTTCATGGAATAAGGAACTCTTGTGGATTATCTATGACTTGAAAAGGATGAATTAGAGGATGATTCTAGCAAAGGATCAGTTAGATGCATGATGTACTATACCTTATGGGTATATAGAGATCTTGGGATGATTCAGGTTTGATACTCATCGTGGATGTAGTGTGCAACGAAAAGAAATCGCATGGTTACTTCTTTTAGACATTCATGTGCTGGTGGAGTGGGGGTCGTTTGGTGTGCATTGGCTACGCATTGGGGATTAGAGCAAGGTGAATGACTTTCGAGAAGGTTCCGATGGGCTCAGGACTCATAGGTGGTATTTAAGGATTTTCGAATTTGTGTATAGCTGAGACTTGGGGGTTCCCATTGGATGGAGTCAAGACTTGCAGTATTAGATAGATGCAAGATATAGCTTCGGATTCACAGAAAGTTCTTTCTGAGCGAGCATTTTGATTTGTGTTACTTTTAGGTTCGGCAATCCGCGTGACTTGGTTGACTTGGTAGACCTAGTTCTGATGGCTTGACTATGTGCTAACAGGTTTCGAAGAGTTCATGATGGTTTTGACCATGGTTTGAGGTTGATGTCTTCTACAAGTGTAGAAGGTCTGTTGTGTGTTGTAACATCCTCCTAGATTGAGCTAAGTGGAAGGTTCTTGGTTAATGGGGTGCCTACCCTACTTAGGATCCAGAGTTGATTGTGAGATTTGTATTTCATATGTTAACATGATAGATAAGGTTGCAGTTCAGGATCGAACGGAAGGTCATGAGTTCTTGAAAACATCGGAGATTTCATATTCTTAAGATGATGTTCGTACTACCTTATATCGCCTGAAAGGGTGTGCGTGTAAGGATAGATATTGTGTTTTGATTTGCAGATGTTTTGTTTAGTATTACAGTAACCGCCTGGTTGTTCACTATTGAGGTTCAAGTTTTGCTATGTAGCGCAGAAGATTTATGTGACTATTTTCTGTGAGATGATTGTGTATAAGTGATATGCCTGTCATTTGAGTGGTGGAGTTAGGATTGGATATGGAGATTTTTTTGTTTTTGAGGTTTAGAGACTGGATGTTCTTAAAGGCAGATTATTCCTTGATTGTGGAATATGAAGATATGTTAAGGGTTAGACAGTTGATGGTATGAGCTACGAATGGGCTACAGTGGATTTTTGGAAGGCTATTTACCCGTTTTGGGATTTTCGTAATTTGGTTTGGGATCCATTGGTAGGCCTAATGAGAATGTTTATTCTACATTGGATCGGGTTTGTTTACTCAGCACAGCAATTGCTGGGGTGTGCCATCAGCTAGAGATGGACTTATTCATCTCCTGGTATGTCTTATGTGTTACTCTCTTATACTACAATGGGTCGTGAGAGTACTTGACAATTTACACACATGATTCGGCTCTGTTTGGGTCTTATGGAGAGATTCAAGCGAGATGGTCCCTAGGGTGTTGAATTGTTCATTGCACCGTGGTTGTGGTTTTCCTGCCTGTAGTATATGGTGCCATCTGTTTCTTCACCGTTATAGTCATACACTTTGTGCGTTTGCTGTTGATACACATGTGGTTGTTGATTGTGAGTGTTGGTTCGATGAGAATTCCATGCGAATTGGTATGTTTGAATCGGGCTACATGCCACAACGAAGTTATGATAGGACATGATTCTGTGTGCTTACTTTGTGTGCCTTGCTTCTCCCTTGTGAGATGGGTTCATGGAGTTTTGCTTTGTGGTGGTATTTACTGACCTTGTTAGGTGGCTCTCTTATTTGGTTCTCCTTCCATCTATGGATATATTCAAGTTGTTACTTGTTGGGTGCGGATTGCATCATATGTGGCTCTAAGCGGCATTGGGTGTGGCGTGTCGGTCGAGCAGCTTGTATTAGGTAAAATGAGGTTATTGGACCTAGAATTTGAGCAATCGTATTGGGACAAGTTATGTTTGAAAGAATAATGTCATTATTCAAATTGGAATTCAGCAATGGTCCTTGTCAAGCGAGAGAACCCCAAGACTTGTTGATTGGGCAAATGGTTATGAGTTTCTACATGTTTCTTTCATCATTAGTTGTATTGAGAAGGTTCGGAACAAGGTTTTACATAATATGAGGTATGTTACCAGTACTGAATTTCCTAATGAGCAGCTATTACAGCCTGAAGATATTACTACGAGTTCATGAGTTATGTGGTGCGTCGTGTGATTACATCCTTGAATATGGTTACAACTTGATGCATCTCTTTAGACTTATACAGTATATTGATGCGAGAATCGGTCTTAAAAGGAATTTTGGATGTTGGAGATTGGGTTCTAAGATTTATGGACCAAGTTTGAAGAAAACATCTTCAGTTAGGATATGTTGACGGGCTTATATGGATTGAGGTGATGTGGGATTACCCATGAGTATGTGTATGGTGAGTTTATACAGTGATCTGATGGCTTTGGAATGACTCTTGGCACCTTCGAGAATGAACATAAATTTAGTTGGGGGAGAATGTAACGACCTGACCTGTCGTTAAGCATAGGCATTCTGTTCGGTAGTTTGAGGTCTTGAGTATCTTTATATGATGTATTACAACTTCCATGCTTGGTTGGTTTTGAATGTCTGAAAGTTCGGGATTGATTTGGAAAAGTAATTCTCAATTTAGAAGCTTAAAGTTAAAAGAGTTGACCATGGATTGACTTATGAGTAAACAAACTCGGATTCGTATATTGATGGTTTGAATAAGTTCGTATGGTTATTTTGGACTTAGGTGTATGTCCGGATTTGTGTTTGGAGATCCTTAGGATAAATTGGCTCTTTTTGTCGAAAGTTGGCAATTTGAAGGTTTAGAAATTTCATAAGTTGGACCATGAGTTGACTTTGATGATATCGGGTTCGAATTGTTGTTCCGGGAGTTGGAATGGGCTCGTTATGTTATTTGGTACTTATGTGCAGCATTGAGGTCATTCCGAGTTGGTTAGATATTGTTCAACATAAGTTTTGAAAGTTGGCAATTTGATTAGTTCATTAAGCTTTAATTAGAGTGCGATTTATGGTTTTGATATTGTTTTGCGGGATTTGAGACCTCGAGCAGGTCCATGTTATGTTTTTGAGTTGGTTGGTATGATTCGATGAGGTCACAAGGGTCTCGGGTGTGTTTCGGATTAATTTCGAATTTGTTTGGTGTCATGTAGCATTTCTGAATGTGGTTTATCCCACCTGCGAGTTTCGGTCCGCATGGGCGAGTACACAGATGCAGACAATGGGTCACAGAAGCATAGAAGTACTAGGCAGGTGATGCGGCTTCTTATGCACAGAAGGGCGAGCACATGTGCGCTACTTCATCCGTAGAAGCGGCTCCACATAAACGGAGGAAGTCTGCAGAAGCAGGAGGGCAGAACTTAATGGGTTTCCGCATCCGCGAGGTATTTTTCTCAAATAAAGTGTCGCATAAGCGAGCTTCTTGTCCTCAGATGCGAAATAGCTGGCCAGTGTATATTTAATCGAGGGTTTTGTTCATTCGTCATATTTTGAGATTGGGAGCTCGGATTGGGGCGATTTTAAGGCGGTTTTCACCCACTTGGATTGGGTAAGTTCTTGACTCGGACTATATTATTTTCATGATTCTATCATTGATTTTTGCATTTGATTGGTAAATCTAAAAGGAAATTTTAGGGGGTTTTGGAAAAACTTTTTTAATGTGAAAATGGATATTTAAACCCCGGTTTGGAGTTGGTTTTAGATGAAAATTGTATATTTGGACTCGTATTCGGATGGGTGTTCAGGATTTGTGAGTTTTGTAGGGTTCCGGTGTACGGACCCGGATTGAACTTTTGGTTGACTTCGAGTATTTGGTTAAAGATTCGACTTTTATTGTTTGAGTTTGATTCCTATGGCATTATTTAATGTTATTGAGTTGTTTTTGACAAGATTCGAGTCGATCGGAGGTCGATTCTCCCAAGAAGGAACTTTTAGAGTATTGATTTGGCTTGTTTGAGGTAAGTGTCTTGCCTAGCTTTGGTTGAGGGAATTTTTCCCAATAATTGGTATCATTTGCTACATGTGAGGTTGATGTATATATGAGGTGACGAGCGTATATACATGTGTCATGTGTATTCATGCTCGAGGTAGATTTTAGATTACTCTATGTGTTGTTTGGTTACGTGTTCTACTTGATTCTATGTATTATTCAATTAATTGACTACGTGAGTAAATAAACCAAGCTAGAGCTAATGTTAAGGTTGTTGGTGTCTTAGTTTGAACATGATGAAAAAATCTTGAGGTTTATGCTAAAATTGTCTCGGAGGTGGATACACGTATGTTATGAACACACATCCGTACTTGTTCTTATGTTGTGCCTTTATTGGGATGTGTGCATTCTGTGACACATATGTGATCCTTTGTATGACTACTCGAACTTGGTTGCCATATTTGATTTCGCCATAGTCATGTTTTATATGTTGAACCCTATCCCATCCGTATTTTTGTTGTTATCATGTCATTGTGCACTTTATTAATGAGTTATGAAGATATACCTTTTGATGATACTTTGTTGTTTTGCATTGTTAGGATTGTGGCACATGTGTACATGTTGAGCGGATTGATTGGGATGATGGCACGAGATTTTTACCGTGCGATTGTGATTATTGTTGTATTTTCAGGGCGAAGCGATACAGTTTGATATTGTGATATTGTGTTAGGGCGACGCGATATGGTTGGATATTGTGATATTATATTTGGGTGGAATGATACGGTTGGATATTGTTTTTGTGTCAGGGCGGAGCGATGCAGTTGGATATTGCTTTTGTGTCAGGGCGGAGCGATGCTGTTGGATATTGTTATTGTGTCAGGGCGGAGGGGTAAGGGTGGATAATTTTATTGTAACAGAATTGTGGGAACGAGATGGCATATGTTTGTGTTTTTAGTTGATGACTAGTTAAGACTGGGTGTTACTATGATTATGCAAGTGAATTCTTTGTGATTTACATGCATTTTACATATTTTTACGTGGCATCCAACATGTTAAGCTATTCCTCTGTTGTTATTTGATAATTTGGTTGTCAAGATGGAATTACCTGTGTTAAGTTGAAATCTCATGTTTAGTTGAGTTGTTGGTAGCATAACAGATTGATGTAAAAAAGAAATTGTCATCATGCATTGTTGCATTAGATTCTCGTAAAGTTCTCTTGAACGTGTTATTTGGAAATTGATACGGAATCAAATCATGTTGGGCATATGTTACATTATTGTATGAGTATTGGATCACACAGATTATATGGTGCATATCTCTTTGCGGGTGGGGTTAGTGTAAGTTATAGTTGTTGAACATGTCTAATTGGTAGAGTTTGTTTATTACCCTATCCCAGTTTTGCACCATCGCTCGAATGATGGAGGGTATGGGGGGGCCAGGCCCTCTGTTATGCTTTTCCTGGCTGGACTGAGGCTGCTGCACCAGATGATATCATTACATGTATGGTTTCGGTTTGTCACAAAGATACATCAATTTTGTTTCGATCCAGTCCTATTAATGAGTAAGATTCATCCTACCTTGCTTCATATATGGTTGTGTTTTGTGATTCTTGTACTCTGTTTATGTGTTCACGTCAATTGGAGGATTCTATTGTGATAGCCCATGTCTATAGTTCTGGTTTCATCGCTATTGAGGGTCATAAGGCTTGGGTGGACTTTCTGTTAGTTAATACAGTAGGTTTTGATGTGATTTCTGAATAGTTTGGTCCCGACATGTTATTTGGGTGCTCTACAGGTGTGGGAAGTTTGTTACATGTCGTGATTTTGTTCTATGGGATTGAGTAGTAGAAGGTTTTTAGTTGTCAGGCTGGTTATCTTACTTGTGATTCCGAGTTGAGGATGGGAACCTTGTGCTCTTTGTGGACAGGTGTGTTTGTACCGGGCTAGGTGTCGTGATGAGGTTATGTTAGGGTAAGATTCGTTGTGGTGGTTACGTGTGTCTTGCTTCTTCTTTATGGATTGGATCCGTAGTATAAGTACCAATAGGGAGTTGTACCTGTTGGACTTGTTTGATAGTTCTCTCATATGTTTCTCTTTCCATGTTTAGTTATATTTGAGTTATACTTGTTAGGTTTGGATTGCGATGTATGTGCCCAGGTGGCATAGGTGTGGCTTGCTGGTAGGGTGAGTAGTTATAAGTTTCACAATGTTCTTACAGCATTATCAGTGTTGGGAAGATTTGGAGCAAGGTCCTAGTCGATATGAGGCTATTTACCGGTACCGAGTTTGGTAAAGGGTAGTTATTACAGTCAGAGTTATTGCTACCATGTGGATGTATGCATGAACTATGGCAGCTGGTTGAGGATTATACAGCGTGTTCATGTGAGATTAGGGCCTTTGGTGGGTGTGAAAATTTGGTTCTAAGGCTTATCGCCGTGAGTGGAAGGAGTAATCTTTGGTTAAGATGATGTTGTTGGGCTTATGTGGTTTGGGGTGACATGGGATCACCCTTGTGTATGTGTATGGCGAGTTTATGCATTGATTTGATGGCTTTGGAACGACTCTTGGTATGTTCGAGGACGAACATTTTCTTAAAAGAGGGAGAATGTAAAGACCCGACCGATCGTTTTGAGCTTTAGCGTTCTGTTGAAGGGTTCGAGGTCTTGAGTGGATTTCATATTGTGTATTATAACTTTCGTGTATGGTCGATTTCGATTTTCGAGTGTTCTGGGATTGATTTGGTAGAATGCTTTTAATTTTAGAAGTTTAAGCTGGAAATGTTGACCGAGGTTTGACTTTTGGAAGAACGACCCTAGAACGGTAATTTGATGGCTCCGATAGGTTCTTACCATGATTTTGGACTTGGGAGTATGCCCGAAATTGAATTCGGAGGTCCCTAGGTTGATTTGACTTGTTTTGCCGGACGTTGGTAATTTAAAGGTTTAGCACCTTCCTAAGTTTGACCATGGTTTGACTTTATGGATATCGGATTTGGATTTTAATTTTGGGACTTGGAATAGGTCCTTTTTGTTATTTGGAACTCGTCCACAAAGTTCGGCGGCATTCCGAGTTGATTTGATAGGAATCGGACGCGTGGTTGTGTTTTTAGAAGTTCTTGAGTTTAAATGCAAATTTCATGAGTTTTGATGTCCAATTCATGGTTCCGGATGTTATTTTGGTGTTTTGATTGCGCGAGCGAGGTCGTGGATATTTTTAGACTTGTGTTGATGTTTGGTGTGGAGGCCCGATGGCTTGGGTGAGTTTCGGAGTGTTTGAAAGAGTTTCAGTTTTGCTAGTTTTTGGACAGGTGCTTCAAGTCTAGCAAATGCAAGATTTTGTTCAGGTTTGTAATCTTCGCATTTGTGAGGTGCGGGATCGCATTTGCGAGATTTGCTGGGAACTGTCAAGTTCGCATTTGCGAACATTTTGTTCGCTTTTGCGATTGGGGGGGGGGGCTAGGCTAGCTAGATCGCATTTGCAATTTCATGATCGCTTTTTTGAAGGGCCTGAATGCGATGTCAGGGTCGAATTTGACACATTCCCTGGATTGATTCGGAGCCGCATTTGCTATGGTTTGTCCGCATTTGTGTCACATTTGCGACATTTGCATCTGAACAAAAGGGCTAAAAGATGGGATTTTATTCTCATTTTCATATCTTTGAACCCTAGACTCGGTAGGAGGCGATTTGGAGAGGGGATTTTCACATACAATCATTGGGTAAGTGATTTTGATCAATTTTCAATTATATTACATGAATATATATATGATATTTAACATCTAAACCATGAGATTTAAGGCGAAATTTTGGGGACTTTTGTCTATGTTTTGAAAAATAAAAATTTGAGATTTGGGAGCCGAAATGGACTCGGATTTGAAAACAAAATACATATATGGACTCGTGGGATTACGGGTAGTCAAGATCTACCCTTGGACCGGGGTTTTGACCGGGTGCACACGGAGTTGACTTTTGTTGACTTTTGGGGAATTGTGCAAAGATCTTAACTTTATTCAATTGAATTGCTTTCTCTTGCATATTTTATATTATTAAGTCGATTTTGGTTAGATTTGAGCCGAGCGGAGGTGAATTGTAAAGGAAAAGCTATTTTTGAATGTTCATTTGGCCTAGTTGAGGTAAGTATCTTGCCTAACTTTGTGGGGCGGAAACTACCCCATAAGGTTTGGTTTATTTGTGCTATTTGAGTTCTGTGGAAGACGTGTACACGAGGTGACGAGCGTGTACACAACATTATATGTGGAAATTGACCGTTTTAGACTCTTAGGTTTCTTATATGCATTAATTGAAGTTGTCATATCTTGTTATATCTTCCATTTCCGAGTTCACCGTTACATGCTTTAATTGAAGTTCATATTACATGTTACCTCTCTTATTGTTGAGTTATTCTTATTTGATGTTTTCATTACGTGTTACCTCTTTCATTGTTGAGTTAGTCTTATCTGAAATCATTATTACACGTTATCTCTTTCATTATTGAGTTTACTATTCCATTTCATTGTGTTTATGTAATCATTGTGTTGATTTACTTTCCATACTCTCGTGTCATTATCATTGTTGTTGTACTCAGTGTTGTTGAGTTGTGGGCTATGTATTTTTGCGTTATTGGTATTGTTGTTATGGTAAAGTTGCAGCAAACGGGCATGTCTGGTACGAGTTATTGTGTTGTGTTATTGGTGTTTTTGGCATAAGTGGAATTGTTGGGAGAATTTTCGGGGTGTTTGCACGTGAGGTGTCCGTGCTATTGTTATTATTGATATTGCACATGCGGCGAGACAAGGAGGGCTCTATATATATATATATATATATATATATATCAGGTTTGCGCATGTGGCGAGACAAGGTAGGATAATTACTTATGCGTGTGCAGTGAGATAAGGAGATTTACTTTATTGTTGCGCACACGAAGAGACAAGGCGGGCTATGTCGGGGATGATTTGTACTGGCCTTAGGGCATTTTTATTGATGATATTGTGTGGTGGGGTAACTATCTTGTGTATGTCATGCATACTACGGGTTTTGTTGTGTTGTTTCTAATGTGCTACTCGGTGTTTCTGATATTACCTGTTGACTTAAGCTATGATAGTACAATATCAGTCCAAGAGTATGAATCTTGATGTTTATTGATCATATACATGTATTATTGTATACCTGCTTTTTGCATTGTGGATCGAACTGGTGGCACGTGAGTTGTTCGTGAGGCTATGAGATATTGTTAATATTTGCACTGTGAGTCGCCTGTGCGGATATGAGATGATATTATTAATATTGGCACGTGAATTTTCCGTGCAGATCTGAGGTATTAACGATATTGGCACGTGAGTTATGCATGCACCACGTGAGTTGTCTGTGCAGTTGAGATTGATAATGTGGGCACGAGATGCCATGTTATTATGATTTCGTGATTCAGGACTCGTGATTTGTGATTATGAGGTGTGTACCTTGGGGTGATTCTTGTGTAAACCTTATGATAGAACGGCTGATTATTTGGTTGTCATATGTTTTCCTTATTGGCTTCACTGGTACTTTAACTGTGTTCTGATTACTTGTTGCATTATCACCTGTTTACCCCCTGTTGCTATTAGTTGTTTCTACTTTACCTTGCTAGCATTATATTGTTATTTTTATGTTCTACTTTACATTGATATTAGTACCTTTGTTGGCTTTATATTAATATTTTGCAAAAGGTTATTATGTCTAGTAGGTATCTTTACTTGAACCTCGTCACTACTCCATCGAGGTTAGTCTTGATACTTATTGGGTACCGATGTGGTGTACTCATGCTACGCTTCTGCATATTTTTGTACAGATCCAGGTACCTCGAAGCATGCCGATCATTAGTTAGTTGATTGTGAGTGACGACTGAGACTTCAAGGTATACCTGCCAGTACGTTCACAGGCCTCGGCATCACTTTCTGTTGTCTTTCATTACTACTGTTTATTTCCATTCCAGAACAGTATTGTATTTAGAGATTTTTAGTAGACTCAGTAGAGTTTATGACTCTTTTCTACCGATTTTGGAAAAGTGTTTAACTAATGGTCCTTTTCAGTTATATATGCCATTTACTAGTTATATTTGATAGTTAAATGGTGTTAGTAACTCAGCATGTGTTAAGCTTACCTAGTCCTAGGGACTAAGTGCCATCACGATCCTCAAGGAGAGATTTTGGATCATGAAATTGGAGACGTACCGACATACCGGATTCATGCTACCTTTTGTTCATGATAGTTTAGGATTTCATTTTTGTTTAATAGTCATTCAATCGAGTAAGGCATAAAAATAAGTAGAATACACAATCAAATAAGGCATAAAGTAGTCTAGAATCTGGTTCGTGAATAACCATGGTACAAGAATATACGCTCGTCACCTTGCATATTTATCACTCCGCATATAGCAAACAATATTATTTATTAGGAAACATTTCCTTAACCAAAACTAGGCAAGACACTTACCTCCTGCTGCCAAAAGCTCTAAAATGAATTTTTCTTTAGAAATCACCTCTAACCGGCTCAAATCTAGCTAATTATCATCCAAAGAAATCAAGAAATATAATAGTAAGTAATCCCAATATATAAAGTTTCGATCTTTAAAAAAATTAAAAAGTCAACAAAAATCAACTCGGGCCCATGTGTCCGAAATCTGAATCAAATACCAAATTTTGATGCCCCATAACCTGCCGAGTCCAAAAATATGATTATATTTCAAATCCGAGTCCAAATCGGTATTCAAGCCCTCAAAATACCCTCTCTTAAGTTGTAGGCAAAACCCCCACATTTTACTTTAAAATTTTTAAGTTTTGGTATAGAAATCCATGGAGAATCATAATATATAATCAAAATGAAGTAAAAATTACTTACCCTCAAAATATGGGTGAAATCCACCTCCAAAATTGCCTCTTCCCGATCTATTAAACACAAAATAGTGAAAAATGAGCAACTCCCGAAATTCTGGACATAAAATACCCCTGGAGCCAAATAAAGCATCGCGTCCGCGAGCAGCACCCATGCGATTGCGAAGTGTCACTGGAAGACACCTACGGTTCGCAATCCTTCGCATGCGACCGTGCAAAGTAACACCTCCATCCCTGGAACTCCACTATGCGATTGCACAATATACCTTGCAACCGCAAACCTTCACCGGACAACCCAACGTGATTGCGGACAACTTCCATGTGATCGCGATGAACAAAGCTTCACCTTCCACTCTCTCTACGCGATCGCGACAGACACCTCGTGATTGCAAAGATCATCACTAATAGATGAAAAACCAGAAACCAACTAAGCTCCAAAATAATCCAAAATTCACCTGACTCCCCCAGGACCCCGTCCAATCATCCAAACAAGTACATATATTTAATTCAAACTTGTCCAAAGTCTCAAAGCATAAATAACAACATCAAAATCAAGAATCGCGCATCAAAACAAAAATCGTCAAACTTTTATAAGTTCAAAATTCAACTTTCGACTAGAAGCGCCGAAACAACTCCGAGCCATCCAATGCCCGAACAAAACATAAATACAAGTCTAAAATTATCATATGAACATACTAAACCTTCAAATCACCAATCCGGATTCATTTACATATAAGTCATACTTTGTTCAACTTTTCCAACTTAAATCTTCTAAATTAAGAATTCTTCACCAATCCTGAACCTCTAGAAAATCAAATCCAACAATAATCACATGTCATAATACCTTATATGAAGCTATCCAAAGTCCCAAATCATAGAACAAAAAGCCAAAACTCAATATGACCCGTTGGGATGTTACATTCTCCCCCACTTAAACAAGCATTCATCCCCGAACGTGCCAAGGGTCATTTCCAGGCCATCAAATAACTGTATAAACTCATCATACAGACACCCATGAGTGATTTCATGTCACCTAAATCTATATAAATACATTAACACAATCCAGACTAAAGATTCTTCCTTGAACCTTAGCCTATAAGCCCTTGAACCAAATTTCAATATCTGAAACTTCCTCTAAGATCTGATTCTTATATATATACTGCATCAATTCCCACAACCTGCACCAAATCATAAATATACTTCCAAGATGTAACCAAGTGGTGTACCCCATGGCTCATATACCCGTAGCAATATCTTCAAACCGCAGTAAATGCTTATATCCAAGTGTGGTACCAGTAAAATACCTTATCTCAAATAAATCCTTATTTCAAGCCTTCACGACACTGCCAATAATGAAAGAAGCATGTAAAAACCCATAATCACCTATCATATCAACAAGTCACGGATTCTTCTCGCCTAGTAAGAACCACCGCTTGTGCTAGGCTGCCTAAAAATATTTTTTTTCAAATATGCCCTTATCCAAATCCAATCGTGCTAATTCTAGGTTTATAAACTTCGTCTTATGCAATACAAACTGCTCAACCAACAGGTCACACTAAATTCTATATGAAACCTCAAAACAACATGGTTTGGACCATATAAGTAGTAACTCAAACATAAATTCGTAGAAAAGCAACTTAACATCCAATGACTCGAAGTACCCGTGGTGTTCTACCTCAACAAACCTACGAGTGGCTATCTAACCTATTCCATCTGTTCGTTAAGCAACAATTAAGCAATCTCAATAGAACTCAAACTAAAACACCAATCTTAACCCTTTACAAACACATGATGAGTTGTCATACTAACAAATCCGATGGTAAAAAGTATCCTATATAACTTTAACTCTTTTTGGATAATATAAGCATATAACACCTCTCGCTGTAAAAGCAAATCTGACCAGCCGTAGAATACCTATCATCGGCAGTCCCATTAGTAGACACCCAAATTATTCCGCATCATTCTGAAGTAGAAATAAGTCTTCCACAAGCCAATCGGGACCCATTCTAACACTTACTCGTGAACACACAAAAGTTCTTTAAACCACTAGCCTCAATTCCAAATTTATACATTCAACCCGTTATCAACCCAATTTTCAACTACACCATTTGTGACTTACTAAAACCTCGATGAACCCAATACAACAAATATACAAATCCTTGAGCCTTAAAAGTCCTTACTCAACTTGTCCATCATCCCACAACACATAAAATAATGCTAATAACCTCTCAAACTACACTCTTCTAACAGGACATATCACTCTACCTAAGCAAATCACCACACACCAAATACAATAAACCACAAGCTTGAACAAGCAAAAACCTTCTCAATTCACCCATCGAAGACACTTACAACCTACTATCTGACTATTTACACACTTCCATTGGACATAGCCAAAGAAATAGTCTCACTTCTAGAAATCCAATCTCTAAACTCTAAAATTACAAGATCTTTCATCCTAATGAACATGCCTACCCAAACACAACCTTGAAGTCGCACCTGCAAGCATCTCAAAAATGTGCATATTCATAGATTCCACCATATCAGACAGCTAATCTAAACCTTAACGACTGACCAGCACACAATTCCATGTAGTGCTTAATTGAACTATCCATAGACCCCCAATTGTAAGTACCCTCTACAACACATTCCCTTTTTTGATGATACTAAAATATGTACTATTATGCCTCTCAATCATCTCAGATGGTGTGTGCTACCTTTGATCCTACTTCTTCTGCCTAAAGACGAATTGCGCCTCTGCAAAGAAATTCAAAACTCACACGATTCACCACATCTATCATGATACTATATCTAAGTAAAAGAATCCTACAATTAAATACATGTCACTAGTAGGATATTCCTTAAGCTATTAGAAATCCACTTACACATAATCATGCCACTGGAACTGAATCTCTCCAAGTGAACCAAGTCACGCAGATTACCAAACCCATGTGTCCTACCACAAAAATGACTGCAATTCCCCATGTCATGGTACGCTTTCCAGCCTTGCCCCATGAGCCCTTGGTTGTGCCCCATGGCACCCTAGCAAGCATCTCAGCACCGAGAGTCATGGATGGCCCCGTGGTCTTGGCTGCGCAAAGCATCAAGTGCGTCTATGCCTATGTTGCCCAACCGGTAGCCCTCACCCGCGCCCAGTAGTAGGTGATACTCACAAGATCCTTCAGCAGGCAGTGCACTATGTGCGTGCCCGCAGCCAATGCCTAAAAAAGGATGCCCCATAGCCAGCACCCGCGCACAGTGCGCATTGATCGAAGATATTGACAAGTACGCTGCCCTTACAAGTGCCGACTATTGGACCAGCTTTTCCTTTGTATAAGCTTAGGTCCCTTTCCACATAAATATTGAGTACTTTTACTTATTTTATTTGTATTATGATTCTCTATATTATTTATGTCTACTCTTGTAACTTAGGTTTTTATTTTTAAAACATATATAGGGAGGGGGGATTAGTCGTTGAAGTTTTCTGCAAGCAATCAAATCTCTATATTGATATCTCCTCCCCCCCCCCCCCCCCCCC
>MCJB01049075.1:44561-64280 GCA_002018475.1 Nicotiana obtusifolia | reverse complement strand
TCCATCTCAATATTAGCCTCTGAAGAGGCACCGGTTTTTCCGGCAACATGCTCGGGGACTCCCCGAGGGGATTTGTCAAGATCGGGGCTCTTTGTCCCCTCAGAATCGTCGCTCAGATCGGTAGAGGGATCAGGAGTCGTGATCTTGCGAACCGCCATTTTCTTCCTACTTTTCTTCTTCTCGGGCTCGGCATGATCGGGAGCCCTTTTTCTTTTCTTTCCTCCTTCCTTCTCCGACACGGGAAGGGGACGAGGAACTGTCCCAATGGTAACTACCGACCTCAACTCGGCATCCTTTGAAAGACCTGCAAAGCGCGTTTTCGATGTTAAGTTTTGACACCGGTTGTTTTGGGAAAGAAAAGTATGGACAAAGCTCACCATGGTTCTTAGCCTCCCAAAGGCCTTTTGATATTTCCCTCCAGGCCCGCTCTGAGTACGACCTTTGGGCCACAATTTTCCTGACCCAACCCATCAGGTGATCGATCGCGGCCGGTGCCTGAGAAATGGCTGCGCGCGATAACGCATCAGTCATACGTTAAAACAAAAAAGTAACAAAAGAAGCAAGGTAGGGGAGCACTTACGTCTCATGTTCCACTTTTCGGGGAACGGCATGTTATCGGCAGGAATCAGGTCAGAAGTTTTGATTCGAACGAATCGGCTCATCCAGCCTCGATCTCTGTCTTCGTCAATGCTCGAAAACGGGGCCTTACTGTCCCGGCGATCTAATTTAATCAGCCCCCTCGGAACATTCGGGGACTGTATAACCTAAGCAGATGGTCGAGGGTAAAAGGGTGTCCCCCCTCGACCTTATCCACGAAAAAACGGAAAAGATATACTATACGCCATACAAAAGGGTGTATTTGAGCCACAGTAACCTGATACCTCCTACAAAATTCGACAATCATAGGATCTATGGGTCCTAACGTGAACAGATAAGTATACACACTGAGATACCCCTCCACGTGTGTAGTAATGGACTCGTTAGGGGAAGGAATTACAACTTCTTTATCAATCCAATGACAATCAGCCTTTATCCTATCAAGGTGTTTGGAAGTGATTGAGCTAATATAATCTGAAACCGGTTCACCCCGACCGGGTACCGAAGATGCTTTCTCGACCTTGAAGTCGGTACCTATGTAACATCCCACTGGCATGAAGGCCTTCAATGGAGGCTCCATAGAGGGCTTTTCAGTGCGGATGGGTTCAGCCTCTTAAACAGGCTGAGCAGGAGAAGTTTGTCTTGGAGGAACTGACTTGGAAGTTTTAGCCATTGAAATAGCAAGAAGCAAAGAAGATTAGAAGGATTTTTGATGAAGAAGACTAAAGGTTTTTTCTGCTCAAGAAGATTGAAAGAAACAAAGTAATTAACTGCGTGAGGACAAATGAAATGATCCAAAGAGGATGGAAGTATTTATACTTTCCCAAAAAGCGGCGGCACGAAGCACGAAGTGAGCGGCATTAAATGCACGCATTTAATGCAATAAAAGGTACAAAGTTATGCAAAAGGCATGTAATGATTTCCTGCATCGACGGTTGTGTGCATCACTACGCTACCGTCATATATAGGATCTTTTTGGGGATAAGCGATTTTGACAGCTGTGCTTCCGCGTCACGTTTAGCGGGAATATCGATCGCTTAGTCAAGAAATTCAAAGGTTGATAACTCATATCGTTTTTTATCCTTACTCTCCAATAAACGAGGGGACTATCTGTATTGGGTCGGATGCAGTCGAGTAAGGTTGAGACCGGTTGTAATTTGAGACCGGGCCGCCCCGGTTCGAAATCAACAAGTCGGGCATGTAGGCCGGGACAGCCGAAATGGGACAACCGATATGGTCGGCCATGGGATGCCTCGTAACAAAGGATCGGCTTCGGACCGTATATATCGCCAATCTCGGATATCTCGCCAGGAGCAATTTCCTCAACTGTTATAGCTGTTATGCTATCATCTTGGGATATTCAATCCCGTAATTAATGGGATTTGCCTTGGAATCAGTCTTTTACTTTATTTAGGACTCTTTCATTTACCTATAAGAAGGGCATTGACCCCCCATTGTAAAGGAGGACACATTTAAAAGAGAAAAAACAATATATTTCTGTTATTATTCATTTCTATACTACTGTTTATCAAAATACTCCCCTATTTCTCATATTTCATCAACAGCTGTTGGATACTTGTGGTTTGACTATTCTTTTACTTATTATACGTTAATCTTCTGCATCATATCTTCATATTGTATCAAATTGATTCACGGATCCTTAGCACCACGAATAAATTCAATTGTTATCCGGTTTTAAGGGTTAACAATTACAAATTCAATTCTTGTAATCAAACTTTAAATGCCTTATATTTTATTTATTTGTTTCGAATGCATAAGTCTATATATATATATATATATATATATATATATATATATATTACCACACGCATAAATGTTCATGCTTTAAGTACTATACTTATTTACTACATGACTATCGCACTGATCATTCTTTAGTTTGAATTCTTTTTGTAAAATAATTAATTATTTTTTACTAATCCCTCATCTAATTAATTAGATCCACTCAAACCATATTTTAGTGGATCATAACGGATAAATAACACCTTTCTCTTAGGATAATTTGAATCCTTATTCAGAATTTCACTAGCTTTGAAGACCACACAATCAGATTTAATATAACATTGTTTCAGTGTCCTACTGTACTTTAAATACTAGGTGGCGACACCATAAATCTTGTAGACCATCATATATTGTATTTTATTTTAACCTGTGTAAAATAGGGTACAACAGCTGCTAACAACGCTGGGTGCCGACGGCTAATCACCGTCTCTAGAGGTGGAGCTACACTAGTTGCCCCAGTAGTACTAGCTACAATTAGAGGAAGGGGTAGAAGATAAGATAGCAATTATGGCAGAATGTCAAAGAAAGGTGTAACCAAGGCCACGGTAGGGCCGCATGACTAGCATAAGCTCCAGTTCAACAAGTTAATAAGGAGAAAATAGAGGTTCCACCTCTTCCTAGCCCAAAAAAGCAAACAATCCTTGCAACTAGATGCCGAAATTGTCATGAATTTTGAATTCCTGGAGTTACTAGCCCCTCAAGTTGGGGGCTTAAGTGCACCTACACACGAGTCAGCTCAGGATCAATATAGTTCAGATGCAGAAGCAGTGAAAAGTGATTTTCATGTTCCTGGTCCCCAGCTTATGTAGCACCACCATCAGTTGCTCTAGCTAACGGTATCAAGTGCCCTGCAGCTAGAATCACACCACAAGAAATCACTAGGATTAATCCTCCTACTTTCACAAGTATAGACCCGAACACATAGTCGATGCATTTTCTGAGGAAATTGAAGAAAGGTTTTTTTTCTAGGGATGTCTTGATATTTGGGCTAATGAATTGACTGGTTACCAGGTGACTTGTGCAGCAGGAATCTAGTGAAGTACTTACATGAAAAGTATAGGCCCATGTTTACCACCAGTCTTTTGGCCACAATTTAAACACGTTTTTATGAAAAAGTTCTTACCCAAGAGTTGATAAGATGAACTCAGGCGAGAAATTGAAAACCTCAAAGAGGAAAAATAGATTTCAACAGGTTAGCAGAACACACTCCTATCCTAGTCCCTACAAAGAGGTAAAGGGTCAGAAGATTTATAGACGATCTTAACTCGTACACAATCAGAGATATGGCTTCTCAAGCAGAAGATAAGACTTTTCTACAAGTAGTGGACATAGCCAAACACAAAGAGGGTTTTGAAAGAATTATCATACAGTCTTAGGAGGAAAGGATGAGACGTACAAGTGGTTATAGCGAAAAGACAAGTAGAGAAAAGAATAGAAATCACACAGCTTAGCATCAATCAATGGCTCATTCCTCTCTGTACCTGGCTCTATCCAAGCAAAATTAGCGTGCTCAAAATCAGGCTTATCAGGGGAATATTGCACCTACTCATAGTCAGATAGTTCAATCATACTCTAAGTCCCCTCCTTGTCAAAAAAGGCATTACGGATGGTGTTTTTGTTATACTACAATGATTTGGGCCACATCATGAGGGATTGCCTTGGCTCAAAATAGGCCACAGGAAAGGCCCGAGCCACTTAGGCAGCTTCTATAGCTACTACTGCACTTCCTCTAGATATGTTGATAATCTAGCAGGCCATGGTATGGGCAGAGGAGGAGCTCAGGCAGGTGGCAGACAAGCTAGACACTATGCTGCCATAGACTGACAGAATATAGAGGCATTAAATAAAGTTATCATAGGCACTTTAATAGTGTGTAACCATCTTGCTTATACTTTGATAGAACCAAGTTCAACTGTCTCTTATGTGTATCACTTCTTTGCTATGGGACTGGGGAAAAAACTCGAATAGTTAGAAAATCCTTTCAATATTTCGAACCCTATAAGGGACAGTGACAACTACTAGTGCTTAAAATAATATTGGGCATGGATTCACTAGCTTCAAGTTACGTAACAGTTGACTGTCTTGAAAAAATATCAAATCCGCATTTGTGAGTGAAGATCCAGTTATAATTAGGGGTAAAGTCGGTATACTGTGGGTAAGTTTATTTCTTACCCCAAGGCTATAAAATTGGTAGGAAGCAGATATTTGGCATATTTAGTACATGTGCGTGATACAAAAACGACTACCTAACGCTTGAATCAGTACCAGTGGCAAGGAAATTCCATAAGTGTTCTTAGGGAATCTACTTGGATTACCACCAGACAAAGAGATCGAATTCAACATATACACTTCCTACAGCACTAACCCGATCTCAATGCTTCCCTACAAGATGGCTCCAACAGAGCTGAATAAACATAACAAGCAGTTACATGATCTCTCAGATAAAGGCTTTATCAGATTAAGCATATCTCAATGTCACGATATAATTTTCACTATAGGCTGTGATGACACCCAACGTCGCTGTTAGGCAAGCCAACGGTGAACTCTCAACTTAACTATTCATTTTATTACTTTTAAAATCATGGATTTTATTAAATAAAGGGAATTTATGCATAAAAAAATGTGGAGATATAAAGCACTAATAAATCATAAAAATGGAATGATGACAATATTAAGAAAAACCATAGCATCTACTAGAACTTCTCAATCCCCGGTGTCACAAGTGCACAAGCAATTTGGTAAAATAACAAACCACTAAAACTACTGTCTGAAGCAAAATAGACAAAAATGATAAATATGATAAGAAGGAGACTCTGGGTGCTGCAGATTGAAGCATGGAGAATAAGTCACCACTAAGTATCCTGGTAGTGCGCATATGCGCCCGTATAAGAGCCTAAAGTACATACCTCAGTACCTGCACAATGAGTGCAGAGGTGTAGCATGAGTAAGTAAATCAACCCGTACCTTATAAGTATATAGTCTAACCTGCAAAAAGTAGTGAAGAGGGGTCGATATCGACACTTACTAGTGATCCAATAAATAAAGTTCATGAATTATAAATAAGAATGGAACACAATAATAATAATGAAATAAGAAACTATAACTAAAATGATCCTTCAACATAATAACAGTATGAAATCCTCAAAATCACGTGCTATCTCAAACAAATAAGGAACATTAAGTAAATATCAAGCCTCAAGTCAAGAAAGGAAATCTCATGTACAATCATATTCCTACCAATATTACACACGAATTATGTCGAGGTCGTACGGCCCGATCCTTAACAATCGTGTACACTGTCGAGGTCGGTCGTCCCGAACCATGGATGCATCTCAAATATAATGCTAAAGTTGTACGAACTGATCCATAATGCTACTTCATAGCACTACCAAGGCATTCGGCCCGATCCATAAGAATAGAGGAAACTTTCTGAATTACGAGCCACATAATTTCAACATGAGGATAGAAACTTGAAGTAAGCATGATTTTTACCAACAATCGATTATCTCGCCAAAAAATCAAGGTAATGAAGCTCGGGCTAACATAATTCCTAATTAATTTTCAATTATAGTTTAAGTAATTAAACTAACAAGTTGAAATCAGGTAACACAATTATTGCATGGTAAAGTCCTAAGTCTACCCGGATATAAATAAGATTCTATCTACGTACGGACTCTCGTCACCTCGTGCGCACGTAGCACCGAACCTCACTAGTTGCCTCAAAATGATGCTGAGCAATCCGAATCTAGCAAAAGGTTGTAAAAGCAAATCAATATATGCCCAAAAGTCCATAAGTTAACTATTAGAGTAATTTTTCAACCCAAACCGGAAAGTCCATAAGAGTCACCCCCGGACCCGCGTGCGTGAACACCGAAAATTTTTGTAGATAAATGTTACCCATGACCTTACGAACTCAAATATATAATTTATACCTATTTCCTTAATCAATTTCATGGTTAAATTTTATTTTTACTAAACCCTAGGTATTTCAACATAATCCCATAATTTTACTAATTTCCATGTTAAAATCTGCCCATAATCCATGTATTTAACTTACATTAGGTAAGTCTGCCCCCGAGAGCTCTCTATGAGGCGATTTTTGGGCGATTCACGAGCTCCCCTCCCACGGCATCTCCGGCCACTGGCCTGCCACCAAATGGGGCTGGTCAGTCGTCTACACCTCCCTTACAACCTCCTATATCCATTACAAACACAAATCCAGTACAAAACTACGCAAATTTACTACAACCAAAATCATTAAATGCTCCATGCAAACCCTAGCTGTTGTTCCAATGAAACTAGTAGAATATTTACATGGAGAGCCTATAATACGATGGAAAAAGGCAGAAGTGAAGCAGCCAATCATGAAACAAGGCTTGCAACTGGCAGTCTTGGTCAAGTTTTCCTATGGTAAGCCAGTGATCAACAAGTTGCATAAGGTTATACCAATCCAATGTGAGCTAAAGGGTGCTTGTTCTATTGGTCTTATTAAAGACAACGATGTATTAATTAGGTTGTTTATGGAGGATTATGTTCATCTTCTCTCGAAGCCAGCATTTTATTTAAAGACACAAGATTAGATGTGGCGATGTACAAAGTGGAACCCTTGGTGGAAACCTGAAGAAGAGACTCCCATAGAAATTGCTTGGATTAGTTTCCCAGAGCTGCCTCCTAATTGTTTTGGTAAGGAAATCGTATTTTCATTGGCAAGAGCAGTAGGTAATCCACTACATATTGATTTGGCTACGCAAAATGGTACTAGACCTAGTTGTGTAAAGGTGAAAGTGGAGGTTAATTTACTTGCAAAGTCCCCTCAAAGAATTAAAATAATGAAAGAAGAGGATAAAATTGGGCCAGAGAATCGAAGTGGATTAAAATCAAATATGACTATTTAACAAAATGCTGGTGATGATCAAGGTAATGGAAAGAAAATAGTTGGTATTGCAGCTACTTCAACTAAAGTTCTCACAAGTGGTAAAGTGTTGGGGAAGCCTATCGCAAATCCTTCCAGGCAGGAGTGGGTGCAAATAAGAAAAAAAAAAGTATCAAAGGGATAATAGGGGCCATATAAGTGAAGATGCAAAGGACTAGATGTTAGCAATGTGAAGGGGAAGAACAAAGCTGAAATAGTCACAACAAAGAACAAATTGATGCCTTAGAGGTAGAAAAAATTGAGCAACCAACATTGAAGATAACATATGGAAAAGGTAATGGTAATGTCAAAGAAAAGGAGAAGCCACAGCTACAAACTGTCTCCAACAAGTAGAAGGAGAAGAAGCAGCTAGAAAATACTCAAATTTACAACAAAGAACAAATTGATGCCTTAGAGGTAGAAAAAATTGAGCAACCAACATTGAAGATAACATATGGAAAAGGTAATGGTAATGTCAAAGAAAAGGAGAAGCCACAGCTACAAACTGTCTCCAACAAGTAGAAGGAGAAGAAGCAGCTAGAAAATACTCAAATTTCCAGCTCAAGTCCTACAGGAGATGGGACTATTGTAGCGACAAACAATGTGAACCATAATCCTACTTCTACTAGGATTGGGGTGGAAGCTTCTAAGGAGAAGACAGTGGATTGGGTAAATAGGAGATTTAGGAAACCCAAAGAAGTATTAAATTTCACCATGAATAAGTCTTGCTAGGAGGTACCATCACTAATGACTCATGATTCTAGAAAGGCAACTGATGGCACTGGAGCTACAAATAATAAACGTGCATTATGGGGAGATGAAGTAGAGCTAATGGAGGACACAAATGATGTTAATACTAGTGCTCAGAATAAGGAGAAAATGAGCAACATGCAGGAAACTTAAACTGGCATTATTGGGCAACTTGCTACAATGGACCCTAGTCCACTTTCAACTAGGGTTGGAAATTTAGAAGAACCAGGAAACCACCAGGCAATACTACCAAGTGGCATTGATAAAGGATCAAGATAAGGTGTTAAAACCACCAGAGGTTTAGAGATTGATGCAATAAGGAAAGAATTAACCAATGGAACATTAAACCCTAAGGAAACTGCCAAGGTTTCTGTTCTTCCTTCAGGTGATCAGGTAGAGTTTTCAGGTGGAGATCAAGTTGGAGAGGTTAATGCCGAGGTTTTAAAGGATACAGTGAGTTCAAACAAGCAAACAGTGGGTGGCAAGCCCACTGATCTCAATGGAACAGTAATTCCTGCAGCTGTAGCTACAGTAAACCCTAGCTTGGGTTCAGTCTATGATCTACAATTCAGAGTGATGCAGGAAGCACTTGGTGTTATGGAGCAGAACTCAAAAATAATGACAGACGCAACTAGGAGGACATAAGATCACATAGAGCAGGCAATTGTTCCAAAGAACACAGATGCAATAGAAGCAACACCAATGGCATATGCTTTAGGTACTGGGTAGCCGATGTAGATTCAGATCAATGTACCTTTGAAGACACTTAATCAGATCCTACATGATATTGTTACACACAATGTTACTTCTGTGGATATTCAGAATTTAATGGTGGAACAAAGGCAATTGGAAGATGAGGGTGATGATGAATCCTTTGCAGGGAACTTTAAAGATGTTGCTAGGGAGTGTGATCTATCACCTAGAGTCAGTGCAAAGAGTGGAAAGAAAGGAAAGAAGCAGAAACATGGTAAAGAGGCACCACAACCTATAAGAATATTGCCCAGGAGAGCAACCTCACCAATTAAATGATGATCAAGACTCTAGTTTGGAACATAAGATCTGTTAATACTCAAGAAGGCTTTCAAAGGGTGATCAACATGCAAAGGGAACATGGTTTTTTCTTTGTTGCACTTATAGAAGATTTTCAAAACTCAAGACACATTCAGAGGTATAAGAGGAGGCTAGGAATGGAAGCTGTTGTTTCTAACATTTAAAATAAGGTTGTTCTTTGATGTTGTGGTTGAATGGGAACTATTAATGGATACTGAACAGCAGGTAACAATCAAGGCGTATCATCAAGATATTGGTAAGCACATTATGATGACTTTTGTGTATGCCAAATGCTCAACACTTGAAAGACAGAAATTGTGAGACAACAAGTATTATCTTGCTAGTGACATGGAATTAACTTGGCTAGTGGAGGTGATTTCAATGTGCTGCTCCATGAGGATGAAAAAATTGGAGGTTTACCAGTTTATTCGCTTTCTGTGTGAATTCTTGTGGATTGTTTGATCTTGGCTATAAGGAGAGCCCTTTTACTTGATAGAATGGTAGGCCAAATACGGAATGTATATTCAAGAGGTTGGATAGAATTTTTGTTAACTTGCCTTTTCAGAATCTCTTTCCAAATATTGATGTTGAGCACCTTATAAGGGATGGCTCAGACCATGCTCCTTTGTTGATGAGTTGTGGAGAATAAGCAATGCAGTTTGTGAAGCCATTCAAGTTTCTCAATTTCTGGATCAAGCATGAGACGCTCAAAGATGTTGTAAGGCAGAATTGGGTGGATGACTTTATTGGTGATCTATTTCTTATGTTCAAGCACAAGTTGAAGAGAGTGAAGACTGCCCTATCTCAATGGAGTAAGGTGACATATGGATATATATTCAGGAAACTAGCTATAAAGGAGGATATTGTGAGGATTAAGGAGATGCTATTTGAAGAGGAGCTAACAATTGAGAACAAAATAGTTCTTCAACAGGCTCAAGTTGAATTGAAGAAGTATTTGAGCATTGAAGAACAATATTGGAAGCAAAAGGCAGGCATGACTTGGTTCTCTGAAGGTGATAGAAAAACAAGGTTCTTTCACAACCATGTTAATGGTAAGAGGCAGAAGTTACAGCTCAAAAGAATACAAAATGGAGATGGTGATTGGATTGACACACAAGATCTCATGGTCAATGCTGCAGTGGACTTCTTTTAGAAACAATTCACACAAGATGCAGATCGTACTAACTTTGAGTTGTAGAATAATGTTATTACTATGGTGAGTGTAGATTAGAACATGGAGCTATGAAGATTTCCATCTATAGAGGAGGTTAAGGAGGCAGTGTTTGCTTTGAGTGGGGAGAGTGCTAGCGGACCTGATGGTTTCACTGGCATATTCTATCAGGAAAGATGGAATATAGTAGGAGATGACATCTTCAACATGCTGCATGTATTCTATGCTGGTGCTACATTGCCAAAATCAATAACTCACATCAATCTAGTACCGCTGCCTAAGAAGAATTTAGTGCAAACATTTTCAGACTTAAGGCCAATAAGCTTAAGTAACTTCATGAACAAGGTGATATCTAGGGTTGTGCGTGATAGATTGGAAATGATATTACCATCTTTGATATCCTCCAATTAGTTAGGTTTTGTTAAAGGAAGAAGTATTTTTTAAAACATCCTACTCACATTGGAGATAGTCACTAACATAAGGCTAAGGGGTAAGCCTGAAAATGTAGTGATCAAGCTTGACATGGCAAAGGCTTATGATAGAGTGTCTTGGAAGTGTTTACTGCATGTATTGAGGAGAGTAGAGTTTGCTGAACACTTTGTAAACATGGTATGGAATTTTCTCTCCAACAATTGGTATTCAGTGTTTGATTAATGGCCAAACTTCAGGTTTCTTTCATTCTACAAGAGGGGTCAAGCAAGGTGATCCTTTATCTCCAGCTTTGTTTATTAAGTTAGCTGAGGTACTCTCTAGATCCTTGAATAATTTGTTTGAAGAGAGGAGATTTAGGGGGTATGGCATGCCAAAGTGGACTGACCCTTTGAAAAATTTAGCATATGATGATTATACCATCATCTTTACTTCCACTGATCCTTATTCATTGGAGAAGATTATTGAAGTGTTGAGCGAATATGAGTGCATATCTGGCCAGTCGATTAATACGGCTAAGAGCTCATTTTATATGCATTCAAATGTTGCTGGAGCTTTTTTCAATTCAGTTGGAGCAATCACTGGATTTTCAAGAGGTGAGTTTCCATTTACTTACATTGGATGCCCAATTTTTTACACAAGGAGGAGGAAAGATTATTATAATGATCTCATCAAAAAGGTTAAAGCAAAGCTGCATTCATGGAAAGGGAAGTTACTGTCCTTTGGTGGTAAGGCTACACTGATCTCAAGTGTTCTCCAAAGCATGGCTACTCACATACTCTCAGTATTGGATTCTCCAAACAACATATTGGAGCACTTACACAAGACATTTGCTAGATTCTTTTAGAGTACAAAGGAAGAAAGAAGAGGTAGACATTGGACCAAATGGCAGAACCTATGTCTACCCAAGGAAGAAGGGGGATTAGGTTTTAAGTCATGATTTGAAGTGTCAAAAGCTTTGTTTGCCAAGTTATGGTAGAAGTTTAGGACATAAAAATCTTTATGGTCCAACTTCATGTGGAATAAGTATTGCAAGAAGGATTTACCCACAGTGGCGCAATTTAGAGAGGGCTCTCATGTATGGAGGAAAATGTTGGAGGCAAGAGAGGAAGTGGAGCATGAAATCTTATAGTAGATGAATAGAGGATCTACAAACGTATGGCATGAAAAATGGACTGGGCTTGGTGCTTTGTATTATGTATTACCTCCAGATTTTCATATTAATCAAGAACTACAAGAAGTAGCAAAATTGAGGGATGTAGGAGAATGGGATGATTAGTTATTGGATCGAACCTTCCCTGAGGATATTGCTGAGCATATAAGGCAGGAGGTGCACTTTGATCCTACTGATAACTTTTGGGATACACCTAGGTGGATGCCAACCCCTTCAAGTAAATTTATAGTGAGCAGTGCTTGGCAAATATTGAGGCATAGAGCTACTACAAAGCCAAATTTTAAGCTAATATGGATTAAAGGACTACCTTTCAAAATCAGTTTCTTCCTATGGAGACTATGGCAAGGAAAACCTCCAAATGATGATTTATGGAGAAGAAATGGGTACATAACAATGTCTAGATATTGGTGTTGCCAGTATCCATTAGAGGAGACATTTAAGCACATTTTCCTCACAAATATTACTGCTACTAGGATTTGGAAGACCTTCCTTCAGGCTGCAAACTTAATTGTCAATCTGATACAGGTGCATCAATTGATCAAACCATGGTGGAGTGCTAGAAGTTGCACAAAGCTCAGGCCATTATTTCAGGCAGTACCGGCTATTATCACGTGGGAGCTTTGGAAGATGAAGAATACTATGAAGAATGGAGGTACAGTTTCATGTCATAGGGTGGTTCATGAAGTTAGTAAAACACTATATTTTCTAGTAAAGGTGAGGTATCCTTGGCTTTCTAATATTCCATTCCTTTGGCCGGATATGATCACGTACTTTGAAAAATATAAACCTATTGTTATGACAAGAAGAGTAAATTGGCAATACCCCTATGAAGAATGGTATAAATGCAATACTAGTGGGGCTTCTAGGGGTAATCCAGGTCATAGTTCCTTTTGTTTTTGTGTGAGGTATTGTTTCGGAGATCTAGTGTATGCCAAAGCAGTAAAGATATGAGATACTACTAACATTGTGGCTGAGGCTAAGGCAATAGTTGAGGGGTTCTCTTATTGTGTAGAACAACAACTTCATCCTCTTAACATTGAAACAAATTCATTAGTGATGAAGAAGATCATTGAAGGTGAATGGGAGTCTCCTTCGTGCATTGGGGTAGAAGTGAAGAGAATAAAGGAGAGGAATAAATTCAATGTGATCTTTCAACATGAGTTAAGGAAAGGCAACACTGTGGCAGACTTTTTAGCTAACCTTGTTTTCTCTTTTGCAGGTACACTCAATTTTAGCTCATCCACGAATTACCTAGTGAAGGAAAGACATTGATCAACATGGACAAAGCTCAGACACCTAGCCTTAGGGTTAGGATTGCTAAGAAAAGAGCTCCAGATTGATGAATACTCTACAAATGACGTGGCCTGCTTGTGCTTCACTTTGCTGCTCAATTCTTACTCGGACAGTGTCAAACTATTTTCCAGTGGTATTAGCATGTATACATGCTCAGCCTGAAGATAGAATGACGTTATTTGGATCTCACAAGACAAGAAAGCATGTGAATTTTCTTCTGGAAAACTGCAAAATTGACTGATGATACTAGTTGCTGAGGATTATCTTTGTGTGACTAGACTAACCCCAAGTGACAGTAGTAACTACACATGTGTTAGGCATATATGTCTTGGTAGGTTTATGCCTTTGCAAACTTCCTGTGTTGAGAACCTCAAAGCCTATATGGTATCATATATTTTCAGTGGTATTAGCATGTTATCATGGTCAATCTGGAGGTGGTGTGGCACTATATGGACTTGTTAAAGGAAGCAGGCATGGGTTGATATTGCAAGTGCAAATTTACGCTTCATTGGAGTCTGTTGGTAATGATTTTGGACTGCAATGCAAATGCAATTGTGTTACAATGCAAGCGCATCATGAAAGGATCAGTCTATTGATCTCATGGTCGAAGACTTCAAGCTGCATCAATGAAAATCCCCCTCCAAGAAGCTCAAAAATCGGCCAAGAAAAGTGAGAAATGTGACAAATGAGCCTAAGTCCCGATTTTAAGAAATGATTCTGCCTAACAACCTTTCTTTGTGATCGTGGAAACTACCTCGCGATTGCAAAGGAAACCTGCCATCACCTTATAATTCCTCTTCGCGAACGTGAAGATACCCTCGGTATCGCGATGATTAGCCTGACCAACACTTTGCGAACGCGAAGGCAAAGGCCAACGAGCTGCAGACTCCCAGTCCCAGCTCCTTCTACGTGAACGCGTGCCTACCATCACGAACGCGTAGGCCACTGGTCCCTAAGCCTTCGCAAATGCGTCCCTACCATCACGAACGATAGCGCAAAATGCCTTCAGCCCAAATCCTTCATCGCAAACGCAAGACTCCGTTCTTATTCGCAAAGAAGGAAACCAGCACCAGAAAATCTGCCATTTTGGACTTAACCCCGAGTGGGCTGAAATACACCCGAGCCAGCCAAACCCCATCCAAATACACCAAACAATTTCATAAACATAATTCGGACCTTCTCGAAGTCTTGGAGCACGTAAAACAACATCGAAACCAAGAATCATACCTCAAAACCAAATAAATCACCCTTTGAACTTCAAACCTCTTCCAACTAGCTCTGAACGTGGCGACTCATACTTAAACAACCCGGAATGATGCCAAACTTTACTCACAAGTCATAAATCACAATAGGAACCTATTTTAATCTTCGTAATCCAAAACAGACATCAATAATAACAAATTCTACTTCAAATCAAACTTAGAAAATTCTGAAACCTTCAGGACGCCAACTTTCAATAATAAGCGCCGTAACGCTCCCAGTCCACCTGAAATTCACTCCATATGCCCAAGTCCAAAATTATCATACAATCCTAGTGGAACCTTCAAACTCCGGTTTCGAGGTCGTCTACTCAAAGTGTTGACTCAAGTCAAACTTGTCCACTTTAGGCCACTATTATGGAACTAAGTATTCCGAATTCAACCTGAACCCTTTCAAAACTAAACCAACCATCCCCGCAAGTCATAAAAGAATAAAGGCACATACTAGAAAATTTAAATAGGGGAACGGGGATCATGAAATCTGTCGGGGCCAGCTCAGCTGCTGAACCTTATCATGTTCCTCTATAAAAGGATATAGAAGCAACTTTTAGACGCCCTCTCTAAGGCCCAGTACAATTTTACCTAAGACCAGGGGTTTCGTGGTGCCGAAGTAGGTTTATGTGTTGACGATTGTAGTGAGCGGTTCATATTTTTTGGGTTTAACAGTGCGTTGGGAAGCTGAAGAAATTTTTTAGAACTGTAAGTCATTTCTGCGGCCCATTTTACGGTCGTAGAACTGGTATGCAGAGCGCATATCGGCCGTAGAGTGAAGCAGATAACTGGGCAAAATTTTGGACCATTATGTGGTCCATTATGCGGGCCTCATAACCCATCGCAAACCCAACATGAAATTTTCCGGAGGGGAGTTCTGTGACGCATTACGCGACTACAGAATTAGTTTGCGGACCGCAGATTGGTCGCAAAGTGGTTCAGAAATGCCCTGTTCCGAAGGACCATTATGCGGCCCCCTTTGCAGACCACAGAAGCATTATGCAGTCGCATATGAGACCGCAGATCTATGACGGGGCTCCTATTTTTATAATTTTTGAACCCCACCCCATTCTTATAAAAAAAATGTTAGGCTCATTTTAGAAGATTCAAACTTACAATTTTAGAGAGAGAGGAAGGTGGTCTAGAGTGAGAAAAGGAATTTTAAGTCATTTGTTCATCAATCATTGCTCAAACCTTGAAGATTTCTCTAGGGTAACTCACAAGGTCTTCAACCAAAAGGTAAAATTCTACACCTTAACCCTCAATTTCAAAATTTAACTAAACATGGGTAATTAGTAAGGTAATTCTTAGGTGTGGGAGTTGTTCATCTTGCATGCATGTGTTATCAAGGGGTGTAGGAGGATTTTTGGGCTAAAAATGGTAGATAATGGGTTGTGGGATGATTGAATCCACTATAGGAGGACCTTGAAACCTTAATGCATACCTGGTGTATGGTAAAACGCTCAAATGAGCTGGAACCATGGTCATCTTCCTAATTTTTGGTTTCTATTTGTTATATTTCTAGAATAGATTGAAATTGCTAAGATTTACGGAACATTTTAGAGTTTAAGGAAGCTCAAGTGAGGTATGTTGGCTAAACTCTTCTCATAGAATTGAACCCCACAACACCCTTGTAAGTCCCGTGATGCTTATTATAAATGAAATTATTCCGAATAAGCCTTGTGTCAAAATAGCTATGCGTTCAATATGTATTCCAAAGATTCTTGTTATATTGAGTTACCGTTTGAGAATGTGGTTTAGGCATGGGCTGTGTGTTATTGTGTTATATTTTAAAAATATGTTTCTAATGAAAGTTATCATGTCAAATTGTGTAAAAGAAATCACATGTGCCTAAGACCCTAAATTGCTCAAGTATGTGTTAAAGTCTTAATTTGGAAGGCCTTGTTATTGATTATCCATGATGATGTTTGAAAGTGAAATAGTGAGCATGAGTTATGGAGTACGGCCAACATGCCAAGAATGATATTCTGTTATGGCCAATGTTGCCAATAAAATAAATAACATGTAAAAAAATATGAAATGAGTGGTAATCCTTTTAATAATAAATGCCTTGGGAGTATTGTTGAGCCACCGAGGAAGGGTAGGTTGGAACAACCTAACCCCGAAACTACACGTGTCGGTGTAGGAGTGATTGAGGGGTAAATCCCTGTGTTAATGTGATGAGACTGTTTCCCTTATATGTGAAGAGATTGGTGTTGAGATGTATCCCCTTAAATGGGATGAGATTATTCCTAGCAGGATGTCCTGTAATGTCGACCCACACGACATTGTGGTGAGACGACTTAGCCGATTGGGCTGAGATCGGACGCCATGCCGCGCACATGGTTGTACTGTGAGTGTATGTCTCGGGGTGAGACATCTTAGCCGGTCGGGCTAAGATCGGAATCGTGCTAAAATAAGGTGGTGTATCGGTGCTAAAGATCTCCCAACTTAAATTACTGAAACTTACATCAAATTTATCGTTCCCCTAACTTGACACCTTGTTACTATTTGAGTCTCTTATTGATTTCATGTTTTATTCTTCGTTTTGTTGTTGCTCGTTCTATTGAGAGGGTGTTTAGTTTTACATACTAGTACTATTTTGTATGTACTAACGTCTCTTTTGTCGGGGGCGCTGCATCTTTAATAGATGCAAGTGGTATTGATCAGTGATAGCAGCATGCCCTGTCTTCAGCTGATTTGGTGAGCCCCACTTCATTTCAGGGTCCTGTATCTTTTATCCTTTGTACATAGCATTTTGAGGTATAGCCGTGGCCTTGTTGCCAGCATTGTCATAGCACTTTTTTTTCCTGTTGGAGACTTCATAGACATAGTGTGGGTTGTATTTGTTTTTGGGAAGGTTAAAATACAAATATTGTATTCGTATCATCTGTTCCACTTTGACTATGGTTGTCCAATGTACTATTTTGGAGACTTGTAAATCATGGAAATAAACTAGTGTTTACACACGACCTCTTACTGTCTAATTAATGAAATGTATCCTCCTTTTTATTCATGGGTGAGTTGGGTTGAAGGTATTGCAAAGGCTTTCTTGACCAGGGTGGTGTTGGGCACCGGTCGCACTCCCCGAGGTTGAGGCGTGACACCCTCGTCCTCTAACAGGAGTTGTGGCCCTCCCTCGGCCTCTGCCTCTACCTCTGACGGCTAGGGGGGCAGCTCGTCAATCACCAGGTACTGCTGACGAGCGCGTTCTCACCATCTGTGAGAGAGCAAGAGAAGACTTAGCATAACATCAACTGCACGATTGGAGATGAAGAAAGCGAAGTTTCCTAACACCATATAGCCTTTTGAGGTTAAGTACATACGTCTCTGCAGCGATCTACAAGACTCTACTAGACCTGCTCGTGACTCGTGAGATCCGTGATACCAAACTATCACAGCCCAATTCCCACTATAGGCCGTGATGGCGCCCAACGTCGACGTTAGGCAAGCTACCTGTGAAGTATCAACTTAATTAATCATTTTATTACTTTTGAAATCATAGGTTTTATTAAATAAAGGGAATTAATGCATATAAAACTATGGCAATATAAAGTTTTAATAAATCTTAAAATGAAATGATGACAATATTAAGCAAAACCATAAACATGTACTAGAACTTTCCAAAACCCAATGTCACAAGTGCACGAGTAATATAGTAGAATATGCAAATCACTAAAACTACTGTTTGAAACAAAATAGACTAAAATGATAAATATGAAAAAAAGGAGACTTCGCGTGCTGCAGATCGGAGCATGGAGAGCAGCTCACCATTAAATCTCCTGGTAGTGCGTATGCACACCTGTATAACCGCCTGAAGTACCTGCCTCAGTACCTGCACAATGAATGCAGAAGTGTAACATGAGTACGTAAATCAATGTGTATCCAATAAGTATCTACTCTAACCTTGAAGAAGTAGTAACGGGGGGTCGACGTCGGCAATTACTAGTGGTCCAACAAATAAAGTTCATGAATTATAAATAAGCATGGAACACAACACTTATAATGAAATAAGAAATTGTAGTTAACACGATCCTTCAACGTAATAACAGTATAAAATCCTTATATATCATGCGTTATCTCAAACAAATAAGGAACATCAAGTAAATATCAAGCTGCAAGCCGAGAAATAAAATCTCATGTACAATCGGACTCCTAGAGATATTACGCACGAATTATGCCGAGATCATACGGCCCGATCCCTAATAATCGTTTACACTGCTGAGGTTGGTCGGCACGAACCATGGATGCATCTCAAATATACTGACGAGGTCATACGACCTGGTCCATAGTGCTACTTTTTTTTTTCAACAAATTACATCACTGCATTATACCACTGTACACTATTATCCCACCTCCAGAATGAGCATGATAACACGCTAATACCACTGGATAGTGTTCTAACAGTGCACAGATTCTAATGCAGTAGGGATAATTTTCATAAATATAATAGTAGAAAATACAATGATGGAGGGGGGCATCGACCTGACCTCCATATAAGAAAGGTGTACATCCTTAGTCACCCACATTTGGTGATCAACTGTACCTAGATAGCTATGGTGAGTTAGACCTATAGTGATGTAATGACTGTCAATCTTATAACATGGATCGACAATCATATGTACAAAAACAATCAGTATTGAATCTAGGTCAAATGTACAAAATTTAGATGTTCCTAGTTCTATTAAAGGGGTGATTTGAAGTAGAGTCCATCTTATAAAATTGATTCTACTTCTAACAAAATACAGAGATTTTTCAAAAAGTGTGCTATATAATAAAGGATAGTATTCTTCAATTTTGCTTTGACTATGACTAGGAAAGAAAAATTGAAGATTACTAGTATAGTGCATCCATGTAGTTGTGGATTGGTGGTGATGTTTCCTGCTTTTGATTCTGATTTTACTCTTGCTGCTGGTGGAGTTTCCATATTGCATCAACAATTTATGCTTGTGTAAACTACTATTGCTGAGAGATCTGCTTCTTCTTTGTAGTTGACAGTGATGTTTCCTTGGCTTTACTGAAAGATATCTGTCTCCTTTTGGGCTCATGTGTTGTCGATTGACTGACTGGTATGTTGTTTCCGAGGCTTGGTATAACTGCTTCTCCTGGTGGTTGAGCTTGTGTTGTGTTGGAGCTGCTGAAAAGTATCCATTGTGTTGCTTTTTTCTATTATTGTTGCACCATTTTGCATCCCAGTGTGCAATCATATTTGCCTCCAATGTTCTGCTTCCCATCGGCCTTTGCTCCTGCAAAATCAAAAGAGAAGTCAGCTGGTGTAGCTTGTGTGGCTGGT